>RXON01000990.1:0-126631 GCA_009667805.1 Leptobrachium leishanense | reverse complement strand
GGTGTGTAGAATATCCCGTTAATGGCTGTCCATAGTCTGCCCCTGAGCATGCAGCCTGAGTGAGAGCAAGCAGCAGCTGCATGACATGGACCCTTAGTCAAACATGCCATAGCAGTCATGATGGGGTGTAGTATGTGCTGGTTACTTGTTTTGCAGCTCTTACCTGTGCTTTGTTGCTCATCTGATCATTCAGAGCTATCCCTGTCTTAATGAATGGTGTGCCAGACCGAGGAGGAAGTTGCATGGTGCGGCTGAAGGAGGTGCTGCCACTGAGATCTTCTATGTCCTGCAAGCAGTGCTGGACCTGAACTTGCAGCCCAGCAGGTGCTTGTCAGACATGGTATTTTGTATTTAATTTTTACAATTTTCCTGGTCCAAACTATGAAAATGGAGAAATTGTGCACTTGTGAATGCATCACTGAGATGTAAATGTCTCTTTATGATTAATATATGGATCTTTGTAATGTGGCACTTTGCCCAGAAGTCCACCTGAAAAGCAGCTACTTAGGGACAGCAGAGCTTCTCACTCTTCAAAACAAGGGCTGGCAGGGGGGGGGGGATAGTGCACAGATAGTGTAATCGGACTTTACACAGAGCTGGACCTGTCATCTCAGCCTGCCCCCTCCCACCCATTCCCAGTGAGCCACCAATCCCAAGTAACCCCTTGTTGGAAGGAATAGTGATATAGGTTAAAACTTACAGGGAGGGGAATCAATTAATACAGCAGTGGCAAATAACAATCCTTATTGCTGCCCAAATAATGAGACTAGTATTAAGTGCGTCAGAATGGGTTGATGAGGATGGTAATATTGGGTGGGATTAAATAGGTTGGTGTTAGGATGTAAAAATCCTTATTATCCTGCCTTCTGATTTTATCTCAGTCGGCTCTCTTTTCTATTTCCAGGCATTTTCTTATTATCTATACTCTATAATTCAGAGTTCTAGAAATCATATACAAATATACATGTATATAGTAGGTGAGAAATGAATAAAGCCGAGTCATGGTGATGTATCACATTATTTACTGCATTCAAATCTGGGGGATTCAAAACTTTAACAAAGCTAAATACAGAAAAAACACGTCTGAGTTAAGACACAGCCCCTCAATACATGATTGGCCAAGCGTAAGCAGCCTTTTTCAAATGTCTCACAAACAAAAGATCTTAGTTCAAAAATACATAATTGGTTAAACTTAAAACCCATGTCTTTCAAATGTTTCAAATAACTTTTACTCAAGATACTTCACTTCTAGACATTGCGGTGTCTTGGTACATCTGTTTTAATTATCAATGGTCATTAAGAACAAAAGACCTTTTTTTTTTTTTAAAAAAACACCGACAGTTTCTCTAGGTCAGAAGGTCACATCTGTTGGACATTCATTTTTCAACTCTTCTGAATACAGAAAGAGCTTTTAAAACCAATGGCTCTTAAAAAAATGAAATAAGCCATGTCCTGAATGTGACTTCGATCTGACCCAAAGTTTTAAAAGTAAAGAGTATATCAGAAAATCAATTTGATGTAAGATTATGAATCTACACAGATTAAAATATTCCTCAACAGTTGGTAAGGGCAGTCAAGGCATATGGTATTTGATGGTAGGGGTTCGTAGGAGTGGTGATGTTAGGAAAGAGGCTACTAAGGGATTAGCATTGAATGAGAACATTTGTTAATAAAGGGCTATTCTAACACAGCAGAATAGTAGATTAATCAGATGTTGGTATGGCTAATGTGAGAAAATGAGGTATTAAACAGTGGAGGTAAGTAGATGGGATGGAGGGTGTTAATGCAGTGGTAATTCCAGAGGAGCAAAGGATGTCAATGGGGATCATGAATGGGATAAATGGGACAATAAAGGGGCTTAATCTAGGAGAGAGTTTTTATAAAGCGAATAGGTAATACTGTGGGGCTAGTGAGGGTTTATAAAGCAGCATTATCTCAACAAACAACACTCCTATAGAAACAGAACTAGGGTTACCAGATAAACCACTTTTTCCAGATCACGTGTGTGTGTGTGTATATTGTAATCCTTGTACACGCCTTCGGTGTTATGTCCTTAATAAAGCACGTTCCTCTTGGGTTGCATAAACAAGTTCTTCACTTTATTGAATTGACTGCTACAGCAGGCAGCAGGTTCAGCATTCAAAATAAAACAAACACATCCCTATAAAACAACAAACCCTAGCTCCTTTTGAGCGTTGGCTCACTTAAAGATTCCTTACTATTACAGGCTTTTTTTTAAACTAAGCAAATCTAGGTTTCACCAACCATAGAACTGTTGTTTCTGCTTGGACCCAAAACACTTTGCTCCTCTCCACACCGGCACCTCCCTCAGACTGAAAAGCAGGCAGTGATTTCGCTTTACTGCTGCTAATGACTTCCAGCTGACCAGTGTGTGGAGACTAAAAGAACCTCTTGGGCTTCCTTATATTGTTCACAAATGCTCCCCCTGGAGCTAAACATCATATCCCTCCCTAAAAAGGTGAGAGGGAATATACACCCCATCACAGACCACACTGTGTACTTTATCACAATATATATATACACACACACACACAGTATCTCACAGAAGTGAGTACACCCCTCACATTTTTGTAAATATTTTATTATATCTTTTCATGTGACAACATTGAAGAAATTACACTTTGCTACAATGTAAAGTAGTGAGTGTACAGCTTGTATAACAGTGTAAGTTTGCTGTCCCCTCAAAATAACTCAACACAAAGCCATTAATGTCAATACATAGCCATAAACCGCTGGCAACAAGAGTGAGTGCACTTCTAAGTGAAAATGTCCAAATTGGGTCCAAAGTGTCAATAGTCTGCTTGTCTTTAGCAAACTGTTTGCGGGTTTTCTTGTGCATCATCTTTAGAAGAGGCTTCCTTCTGGAACGACAGCCATGCAGACCAATCTGATGCAGTGTGCGGCACATGGTCTGAGCACTAACAGGCTAACCCGCCCACCCCTTCAACCTCAACAGCAATGCTGGCAGCACGTACAATATGTCCATTTCTTAAAGACAACCTCTGGATATGATGCTGAGCACGTGCACAGGCGAGGCCTGTTCTGAGTCTAACCTGTCCTGTTAAACCACTGTATGGTCTTGGCTAGGGATGAGCTGTTCGGTTCGATCTGTTCGGAGTTCGCATCGAACATCGGCCGTTCGACTGTTCGCGAACTCCGAACATTTCTGGGTGTTCGGTTCGAGTTCGCCCACAATGCACCACAATGGACCACAATGCACTTTTCCACTGGTCTGAAGCTTGTAATTGGCTACAGCCTTGCACCTGACCACAGGTCAGGTGCAAGACTATGCCAATCACAGTTCAGAGTCCTGATTGGGCAAATTTTGCCCAATCATGGGTTCACAGAGCTAAGTCCCGCAGCACATTATATAAGGCGTCCCTCACAGCCCCAGCACGTGTTTTTTGAGAGGAGATTGTTCTGTTAGTGTGTGTTCTCACTGACAGCAGCTATTGGGGGGGTCTCACTTCTACAAATATCTGGGAATTGTTGTAATCTGTGTGTTCTCACTGTCAGCAGCTATTGGGGGGGGGTCTCACTTCTACAAGATATCTGGGAATTGTTGTAATCTATGTGTTCTCACTGCCAGCAGCTATTGGGGGGTCTCACTTCTACAAATATCTGGGAATTGTTGTAATCTGTGTGTTCTCACTGCCAGCAGCTATTGGGGGCAGTGGTGTATTTAGGTTTTGTGCTGCCCTAGGCCTGACTAAACTCGTGCACCCCCTAATTTAAATTTGAGGCACCCCTTCCTGTCAAGGCCACAACTCTTCCTGGTTAATCCCCACCCTTCCTCTTTAAGCTCCACCTTTTCCTCTTAGAGCTCCGCCTTTTCCTCTCTTTATATTAAAAGTGGATACCAAGTGCCTACTTGTATATTTTGTATACCATTTCAAATGTATCTATTGAGATAAATAAAATTATGAAATGTTTAAATTCAAGCATTTTACAAAGAACAGCCACGCATGTTAAGTATACTGGATCACAGCCGCTCTAATTGGTTGAACAATAAAATCCACAGAAAAGTGCACTGCATATGAGCGTATCACAGAGCTGCACAGCAATAAAACCCACAGAAATGTGCACTGTGTATGAGCATATCATAGAACTGCACAGCAATAAAACTCACAGTAATGTGCAGTGTGTATGAGTGTATCCCAGAGCTCCAAGGCAATAAAACTCACAGTACTATGCAGTGTGTATCACAGAATCCACAGCAATAAAACTCCCAGCAATGCAATGTTTGGTGTGTGTCAGCGTATCAGAATCCACAGCAATAAAAATTCCAGCAATGCAATGTGCAGTGTGTATGAGTGTTTTAGAATCCACAGCAATAAAACTCCCAGTAATGCAATGTGCGGGTCAGTGTATCAGAATCCACAGCAATAAAACTCCCAGCAATGTGTGGTGTGTATGAGTGCATCAGAATCCACTGCAATAAAACTCACAGCAATGCAATGTGTGGTGTGTGTCAGCGTATCAGAATCCACGGCAATAAAACTCCCAGCAATGCAATGTGTGGTGTGTATGAGTGCATCAGAATCCACTGCAATAAAACTCCCAGCAAACCGAGTGTATATGAGCACACAGCAATTATTTATTCTACATTTACCGGCCTCCGTCCGCGGTAGGGCTGTGTGCAGAGTCAGCAGGGACTGTGTACAGACTCAGCAGGAGGTCCCTCCAGGCCACGTTAGGATCGCGGCTGTGCCTGTGCGTGGAGCCATCTTGTCAGCAGTGGGGTGCCACTGCCAGAGGGTGCACCGTGGCTTTGATTCCCTTCCTGGTGGGTGTTCAGTCCCGAATAGAGTGACAGTTCATGTTAACGAAAGGGTGGGCAGCTGCATGCGTGTCACGTGGTTCAGCCAGTCAGATGGTACTGAGACTCAGTACCACCTGACTGGCCGGACCGAGTGTGACCTGCACGCATGCAGCCTCACCAGGAGCCAGGCAGCTCAATGACAAATTTCTATCACTGCAGTGCTGGTTAAGGAAAGGTCAACTTTAAACAGCAGTAAGCAGACAGGGCTTCATATTCTGCTGATACCCCCCCCCCCCCTTTACCTGCCGTTTACTGTCATCTTCTCTCTCTGGACACAAATCACATCCCCCCCTAGAGCTGCTGCGGGGCAGGAGGAGCTATGGAGGGAGGAAAGGGGGATTTTTATTCTATTCGATTTTATTCCGTATGCAAACGCCATGCTCCGCTGCTCGTTGTTTGAGAACACAGCTCAAAGCTGACACACAGTGACAGTGGCACCTCCTAGTACCCCCTAATGACACCCTAATAATCACTGGTACCTGGGGCGGCCCGCCCTCCGCCACTCCTCTAAGTACACCACTGCTCTGGTGATATGCTCACACACAAGTTTGGCGAACTGCCAGCAAGAACGGTGCTGTTTGAAGGCATTGCAAATCCCCATAGAGAAGTAATGGTTAATCTATTCGGAGAACACCAAACAGCAGAGAAATGTCAGTGAAATACCCTGATGTTCGATGGTTTCAATCAGCAGGTTCAGGTATTCAGGCGAACCCCATAGGTTTCAATGTTAAAAATATTCCCGTTTTTATGCAATATCTAATAAACGACTTATTTTAATCTGCAGTAAAAAGTCTTTATTTATTTTTTTTATTACCATTTAGTAATTCTTCTGAATTTTTTTGGCAGAATCCCACCCCCTTTTTTTTAATATCGGTTCTTCTTTTTCTGTAACAGAACTTTTTATTATCAATCATAGGATCTTATATGTAAATTCCAGACATTTTCGTTCAGTAGTTCTTTTGACAACAGCAGGCCATGGGTTTGCGGTGGCTGCATACAGCGGCCGACTCCATGCACTTTGGGGACCCTGCGGTGAATGGTGAATTCACTGCAGGGTGGGGAAATTTTATTCCCCGAAGTGCAGGGAACTACAGAACACCAAAATGTTGGCGTCATTTCGGTGCTCTGTGAGTAACCCAATTAGTGGTGAGGTTTTTTGTTGCCCCCTGGAAAGTGAAAGCCTAGGCGTTGCCTACCCAGGACATATTTGAAAATTAGTGACATCTCAATGTTTCCTTCCTGGTAAAATAGTTTGCAAAAGTAAAAAAAAAAAAAAAAATTTTTTTTTTTTTTAGGGGTGGGCCACCCCGCGGGCCCCCGCCCCCTGGAGAGTGCCGCCCTAGGCCTAGGCCTTGTTGGCCTAGGCCAAAATACACCAGTGATTGGGGGGTCTCACTTCTACAAGATATTTTAGAATTGTTGTAATCTGTGTGTTCTCACTGCCAGCAGCTATTGGGGGGGGGTCTCACTTCTACAAGATATCTGGGAATTGTTGTAATCTGTGTGTTCTCACTGCCAGCAGCTATTGGGGGGTCTCCCTTCTAGAAGATATCTGGGAATTGTAATCTGTGTCTTGTCACTGCCACCCATCAGGGGGTCTCACTGATTTATAGCAGGTTCCTGGGAATTGTAATCTGTGTCTTGTCACTGCCACCCATCAGGAGGTCTCACTGATTTATAGGAGGTTCCTGGGAATTGTAATCTGTGTCTTGTCACTGCCACCCATCAGGGGGTCTCTCAGATTTATAGGAGGTTTCTGGAAATTTTAATCTGTATCTTGTCAATGGCTGCCAGCTATCAGGGTGTCTCACTGAGTTATACCAGAGTTCTGGAAATCTTTAATCTAGATAACACAGTTGAATCAGAGTTCTGCATATCTCCAATTTTTATAACAGAGTTGATTCAGAGTTCTGTATATCTTTAATCTATATATCACTCACATGTCAGAAAGACCTAAAAGGACAGGCAGACGCTCCCAGACACAGATAAGAGGGCAAGCAGCCTCTGTGTCGGAAGGCTGTGCCCTTGGTCATCGTGGACATGGTGCATCCTCTGCAGGGACACGCTTGTCCTTGTTTCGAACTGGTGCTGGCTATTTTAAGCAGCAGCAACATACAGAGGATTTGCAGGATTGGATAACCAGGCCATCCTCATCCTCTGCCAGCCAGGCTTGTAGTGGTTTACAGTCCACCTCAGTTGCCAAAACATCTAATTCAGCCTCCATGTCCACAGCTACTCCTGGCGTAGCCTCACTATCATACACGGAGGAGTCAGCTGAATTGTTTGACTACAGTGACAGTGTCAGTGACATGCTGCTTGAAGATACGCAGCAACTCCAGTGCTCTGATACAAACTCTGAGGTTGAGGAAGGGAGTAAAATCAGCCTAGAGGGAGGGGGTGCCAGTGACACACAAAGAACTGGCACTCATGTTCCCCCAGCAGCTGCAGCATATTGCGAGGTTGGCTCCAGTGACGAGGAGATAGGGGGTGATGATGATGATGAGGTCACTGACTCCACCTGGGTGCCTGATCGAACAGAGGAATCAAGGGAGGAGGAACAACAAAAACGAGGCAGAACGTCCTCTATGACCTACCGTAGCCAGTCCAAGGCATCAGAAGTCACATCTGCTCAGGTGCAGAGCGCTGTTGTCTCAAAGCACATGTACAGGAAGTCTGCTGTCTGGGAGTTCTTTGAAAAATGTGCAGCAGACCGCACCATTGCTATTTGTAATCTATGTCAGAGGAGGATCAAGCATGGGAAAGACATCCCACGCTTTGGTACCACGTGCTTGAGGCGACATATGACCACCTGCCACGCATCCTGTTGGCACAACACTTTGCATAGGTCCTCCTCCTCATCATCTGTCTGTACCCCCACTATATGTCCTGCCATGTCATTGCCTCCTCCAACCTCCACTGACAGGGATGATGCTACAGTAATGGATGTACCAGGTCCTTCCTCAGAATGTGACAGCATCCCATCAGCTGAAGATTTACGCAGTCAGATTACGTTGCCCCAGCTGCTGTAGCGTAAGAAAAAATATAGTCCCAACCATCCCCAAGCACATTGTCTAAATGCCAGTTTAGCAAAATTACTCGCATTACAGCTGCTGCCTTTCCAGCTGGTGGACTCTGCTTCCTTCCGTGAATTTGCTGAATGTGCTGTACCACAGTGGCAGGTTCCAAAATGCCATTTCTTTACATGGAAGGCCATTCCAGCACTATACCAGCACGTGGAAGACAATGTTATGGAGTCATTGGGAAAGGCAATCAGCAGCAAGGTGCACATGACTTTAGACACGTGGTCCAGCAAGCATGGACAGGGCCGTTACATTTCCTTCACGGCACACTGGGTAACTGATTGCAGCTGGGAGGGATCCAAGATGGGGCTCTGTGCTGGAGCTTGTTCATCCTCCACACCTCCAGAAAGCTGGTTGTATGAGGTCTGTCTGCGCCACCACCTCTTCCTCCTCCTCCTTCTCTGTCTCTGGCGAAGTGGCAGTTAAACCGACGCGTGGCAGGGGCTACGCAATGGCTCAAGCAAAAAGATGCCATACTGTGCTTGAGCTGGTTTGTTTAGGGGACAGGAGCCACACCGGGCCAGAAATTCTGTCAGCTCTGCAGGGGCAGGTGCAGAGATGGTTAACACCACCCCAGCTTCAGCTGTGAATGGTCGTCTGTGATAATGGAAGCAACCTTCTCTCCGTCCTACGCAAGGGTAAATTGACGCATGTACCATGCCTAGCACACGTCCTAAATCTAGTGGTACAGCGTTTCCTTACGAGGTACCCAGGGCTGGCAGAGCTTCTCAGCCAGGCCAGAAAAGTCTGCAGCCACTTCAGACGGTCATTCCCAGCAAGTGTTCGCCTGGCGGAAATTCTAAGAGAATTCCACCTTCCCACAAACCGCCTGATCTGTGACATGCGCACCAGGTGGAACTCCACATTGGCAATGTTGCAGCATCTGCACAAGCAACAGAGGGCCATCAATGAGTACCTGTGTGAGTATGGCACAAGGACAGGTTCAGGTCAACCTGAAGGTTCCCCCCCCCGCAGTGGCTGATGATCAAGGATGCATGCACTGTACTGTCACCATTTGAGGAAGCAACGAGGATGGTGAGCAGGGACAGTGCATGCATCAGTGACACAATTCCTTTAGTGTTCCTGCTGTAGCCCACTCTATGGGGAATTATAGATGTGGCAATAGAGGCAGAGCAGTGGGAGGAAGAGGAGGCCTTCCCTAGCTCTCAAGGCTCCAGTCTTTAAGCAGACAGCATTCCTGCGGGTCCTCAGATCAGACAGGAAGAGGAGGAATATTTAAGTAGTGGGGGCATTGAAGGTGGGGATTCCTCAAGGGAGAGTTATGTGTGCCCAGAAACCCAAGGACTAGTACGTGGCTGGGAGGAGGAAGTGCACGATGGGGTCATCCTCATTGACCAGGAAGACTCGGAAGCTAATGCCACCTCCAACCTTCGCTGCATGGGCTCCCTTATCCTGCAAAGCCTGCTAAAGGACCCCAGGATTCGTGCTATTAAGGAGAGGGATCATTACTGGTTGGCAAGCCTTCTTGATCCACGATACAAGGGTAAAGTTGCAGAGCTCATCCTGCCTGCACAGAGGGAGGACAGGATGAAACAACTTGAGGACGCTCTAAAGCGACACTTGTGTAACGCCTTTCCAGGCACTGGTAGGATACCAAGTGATGACACAGGTGCTTCTGAGGCTGCGGATGATCAGAGGAAGAGCGGTGAAGGCCAGGGCCGCTTGACTGATGCCTTTTTAATTTTTTTTAGTCCACAACGTCAAATGTAGGCACCCATTGCCAGCGTCTTCACCATATGGTGCAGGACTACCTAGGGGCAAGGGCAGACCTGGATACCTTTACAGCAGATGATCCACTGGCTTACTGGGTGTTGAGATTGGATCACTGGCCAGAACGTAGCCAATATGCTAGGGAGCTACAAGGTTGCCCTTCATCCAGCGTGCTTTCTGAAAGGACGTTCAGTGCCGCTGGAGGTTTTGTCACAGACAAAAGAGTGCGTCTGTCCATAGATTCTGTAGACCGGCTGACATTTATAAAAATGAATCAGTCCTGGATCAGCAGCTATCAATCCCCTGATGCTGACGTAATTGTGTAGATAGGGGATCTCTTCTGCATTCCCAAAACCTCCACCACTGCACTCTTCCACAATACCACAAAGGGGTTACGGTGTGAAGGCAATGTGCCGCCACCAAAGGCACAATATTTAAGTGCACTGACGTCTGTACCAGATTCATATCATTTTAATATTTGACCGCTGAGTCCAACCTTGCACTCTTCCACAATTCCACAGAGGGGTTACTTACGTTGTGAAGGCACTTGCTGCCACCAAAGGCACAATATTTGGGTGCACTGCCACTGACGCCTATACAAGATTCATATCATTTTAATATTGGACGCACGGTCCAACCCTGCACTCTTCCACAATACCACAGAGGGGTTACGGTGTGACAGCACTGTTGCCGAAACTAAAGGCCCAATTTTAAAGCACCTATTGTTACTTTCATCCAAAGCCTGCATAAGTTTCACCATAATTTAGCCCAAAAATCACTAAACCTGTTCTGTGTGTCCTAAAATGTCTCCTATTTTCATACAGGCTACTGCCCCAAGCAGTTGTTTATGAATAGATTAAAGGAAAACCATTTACTGTCATTTGAAATGTAATTTTCTTGTTTTTAAATGTTTCTATACATCCTACAAATCTGCCACTTCACGGGCAGGTTATGGGGACCTCTTAGGCACGATATTTGAAGGAATTTTTCATTTTTATTCTTAACCTTTATTTCATGGAAAACTCACTGTTCCTTTAAAAATGTTTTGTTTTTTTACTTTTTGTCCTTGTTGCCTGTCCCCAGGGCACTACCCAGACCCCCATACACCTTTCATGGCAAATATCTTGCATATATGCCCTCTTGGAGGCAGGGGCGGATCCAGAGACTAGTCTCGGGAGGGGCACTGACAGAAAATAAGGTGTTTTAGCAGAAAGCCCGACTCACGAGAATTTACAGAGGGCCCGGCTCACAGGAGCTTACACTCTAGAGGAGCAGAGGGCCCAGCTCACAGGAGTTTACAATCTAGAGGAGCAGAGGGCACACATGAGTTTACAATCTAGAGGAGCAGAGGACACCCAGGAGCTTACAATTTAGAGGAGCAGAGGGCACCCAGGATTTTACAATCTAGAGGAGCAGAGGGCACCCAGGAGCTTAAAATCTAGAGGAGCAGAGGACACCCAGGAGCTTACAATCTAGAGGAGCTGAGGGCACCCAGGAGCTTACAATCTAGAGGAGCAGAGAGAACACAGGAGCTTACAATCTAGAGGAGCAGAGGACACCCAGGAGTTTACAATCTAGAGGAGCAGTTACAGACTCATATCTGAGAGGTTTATTACTGTGCAGCTCTAGCTTTCTTATACACCCTGGAGCAAGGATCAAACTCTCAGGGACCCATTACTTACCTCCCTGGTGTCCCTGCATGGAGGCTCCAGCCCCTCTCTCCTCTGATCCTGTTGTCAGTGCAGCCTCAGATCCAGCCCTTTCCTTTGGCTGTCAGGCAGGCATGGAAGGAGACAGGCTCAGCCACATGGTCACTGGGAAAAAAATCACCACGTGACACGCCCCTGACACATGACTGGGAGGGGCAATCCACAGTGCTTCTGCGCAGTGTGTGCCTCTGCAAATCGCGATGTCTGCATTCACTGCACACATCGCAATTTGAGTTCTGGAGGTCAGCCTGGCATCTGCACTGCTAGGGGGGGCAATTACCCCGTTGCCCCCCCATGGATCCACCCCTGCTTGGAGGGCACTCTAAAAATCGAACTTTCGAGTCCCATTGACTTGCATTGCGTTCGGTTCGTGTTCGCGTTTGAACTCGAACTTTTGATATTGTTCAAATGCGAACCGAACACTGGGGTGTTTGGCTCATCCCTAGTCTTGGCCACTGTGCTGCAGCTCAGTTTCAGGGTCTTGGCAATCTCCTTATAGCTTAGACCATCCTTATGTAGAGTGACAATTATTTTTTTCAGATCCTCAGAGAGTTCTTTGCCATGGGGTGCCATGTTGAACTTCCAGTGACCAGTATGAGAGTGAGTGCAATAACACTAAATTTAACACACCTGCGCCCCATTCACAACTTGTAACACTAACGAGTCACATGACACAGGAGAGGGAAAGTGGCTAATTGGGCCCAATTTTGACATTTTCGCTTAGGGGTGTACTCGCTTTTGTTGCCAGGGGTTTAGACATTAATGGCTGTGTGTTGAGTTATTTTGAGGGGACAGCAAATTTACACTGTTCTACAAGCTGTACACTCACTACTTCACATTGTAGCAAAGTGTAATTTATTCAGTGTTGTTGCATGAAAATATATAATAAAATATGTACAAAAATGTGAGGGGTGCACTCACTTCTGTGAGATACTATATATATATATATATATATTCCCAGGGGGAGCTTGTGCAGGGTGTAGTTGCTGTCGGGTGCCCCTCCAATTAAAAATGTCACTAGTTGCCACAGCTTCTAATCTACCCCCTGGTTATGTTGTTTGAATACATCCCACACAATCAAATGATTTGAGTCAGTGATTAACCCATAGACTCTATTCTATAGCCAAAGCCACACAGTGAGGAGCAAGTAATGTAGAGACTGTCGGGGGTCAATTTACAACATAACACATCATAACACAGATGCACCCAGTGACACATAGAGTCAAATATTTTCTTAACTAAAGAATCAAGTGAAAAACAAAGCACATGTAAGATAGCAGCAATTTAATCCTTTCCCGCTGCAGGGTGTACCCTGCCGTCCTTGCAGCGGGTGGGCTTTAAAGCCATGGGGTGTACTAGTACGCCTTGTTGACTTCAATTGGCTGTCTCAGCCCCTCCCAGCAATCGGCGTGGCTCGCGCGCGCCATTTGTTGCTGCGGGAAAGCCTGAACTCAGGCCGGCCTGCTGCAGCCAATGATGTGAGTCAGCTGCGTGGACGGGCCGAATGAGATGCCTGTCGCAGCACCTGGTGGGAGGGGCTACTCCCCACCGCCATTACTTCCGTCCCAGCGGGCCCCATCCACCTGGCGTTAAGGGGATCAAATTAAATAATTTCATTTTTTGGTGGTAGTGGGACATTATTGCAACAACAACAATTGATTACTTTTCTTTTATTTCATCAAACTACATTCTGAGAGACAGAGAGAAAGGACATTTTCCCCGCACTATGTTCTGTGCTGTGCTGTATTGGCAGTGACCGTGATCTCTGCATAGGGTAACTGCACTGAAGAAAGTAGTCTTTTATGTTTTTCAAAGCATTTTATTATTGATAAATGAAGCAGAATGAATGAAGAATGAAGCATGGAATACAGAAGACAATATCATATCCATTCACATTGAGATATTGAACATGGTCACATCATATTATTTGTTGTGTGGTTATAAAGCCATTTTCAGTAGTGCTTAAAAATATCCCCTCACCTTTTCTACCTAACCCTTCCCCAGCCCCCCCCCCCCACAGAAGAATCATCTTAGTTCCACTATCTACTGTATGTGTATGAGGATTACCTTGGGATAGGAGCAACTGGCATCCCTTCACCTCTCCCAAGGTAGCCATTGCAGTGCAGAATTCTCTCAGGTTGGTGCTACGAAGAGGGCCTCTACTTGACACCTGCTAAAGGTTCCATTCGGGGAAGGCAAAGGTTCACCGGATCGGCCCTCTAATTGTGCTGTCCATTGATTCAACATTGTGGTGCCAGGTAAGAAAGAAGCATTTCACAAGAGTGTCTTTGTCGGCGGCTACTGTTAGCAAGTCCATCCAAAGTGATTGAAAAAATGTCCATAAGCAGGTATGGGGAGTGTGTTGTGGTTAAGAGGGGTTAATTTTTAACCCCATCTGTTTCCTACCATGTTCTGATTTAACCCTTTATGTATATGTGAGTGTTATATGCTTTTCTGTTCTATTTTTTAGAATTAGTATTTATTGTTCTAATTTATACTTCTAGGTCTCCAAGGAAACAGGGGAAGTCAGGGAGCTCCAGGAAAACTTGGCCCCCCAGGCATAAAAGGTGATAAGGGTTCTGTTGGTGAAAAGGGGGACCCAGGCAGAAGTGCTACATCAGGTGAGGTTACAAAGATTTCTGGAGGAATTAAATAAATCATTTCAATTACCTATATGCCCATATCTCACTGAAGTGAATTCCCTGGATATGTAGCAGGATCCTTATAAATCATACGGGATACTGTGTAACTTTCTGGACATTGTGGGCCCTATCGGGTCCCATGAGCTAAAAAGCTAAGGGGAAAAAATTAGCAATCTCTGATTTCCCCTTTGCTTCCCAGTTTCATCAACGGATTACAAGGCACTCAAAAAACAGTGTTGGTCTCAGCGCACCCAAAACTATATATTCACCAAGTTGTAATGCTTCACCAGATTAAAGTGCTTCCCAACACTGTGTTTGAGAAAACAACTAGAGGATACTTATCTTTTATTACAGTTATTTACTTGGTGTGGCTCGTCTGCGATCTTTTATGAGCTATTATATAGCCAAATTATTGCCTATATCGCAAATCAAAAAAGACAACATTGTGTAGTACATAAAGGAATTTCCAATAAAATGGCTGTTAATTGTCACACTCACAAATAGAGAGCCTTATACATATATATGGCTCAGTAGTCTCGCATTCGGGCCACTAAAGGAGGCCTCATCCTATACGATCTTGCTTCTAATATTTTTCGTTGCGTATATTCTCCGGTCCAAACGATCGACCTCAAAATACAAAAGGCATACACATTGCGCAGATCTCTAGATTCTTAAATAGAGGTTAAATGTAGATAACTTAACACACTCACGTGTCCTCGAGCCTCTTAGTTCAGGTGGCTCGGTAACTGCGTATGTGGCCCACTTGAATTAGGTGGGGGGTCCTTCCCTTCACCAGTGTTACTCCTTTTCTCACCGTCAAAAAATTAATAAAAATTGCCATATACTGGCTGGGTGGAGTAGAGGTAATGTCACCGCTCTGCATGGAGAGAGCCTGTGGAGTCATGGGCTCGATCCCAGCGAGCAACCTCTCCAGTAAGTGTCCTTGGCAAGACACCTAACGGTATACACTCGCCACCCAGGACATACTTGAAAACGAGAGAAATCTCAATGTATCCTTCCTGGTAAAATCCTTTCACAAAAAAAAATATAGATTAAAAAAATGGATTTATTACATATAGCTGCCTTTTTGTTTTACCTATATAATCTTTGCCACATGTACATCTCAGCATATATATTACATATTTGGACTAACATGTGATCACTTCATTGATCTTATATTTATGTTCTTTTATTTCAAACTCTTTTATGAATCTTCTTCCTTTCTTAGATTTTCTACAATTTATACATCGTCCACATCCATAGAAGCCAGGTGCCACTCCAAAAAAATTCTTATCATCTGTCTCTCTCAAATGCCTTTTTTCTAGGTTCTGCTTTAAACTTTTATTACCTCTGAATATTATTTTTGGTTTATCTGCTAGTATGGTTTCTTCCAGTACCAGGTCCTCTTTAAGAACAGACCAATGTCTATATATAGAGTTTCTTAATCTCTTTGTTAGCCTTATTGTAATCCAAAATTATCGGCACTGCCTGATGCATATCCTCTCTTTGTCCCCTTCCCCTTAGAAGTTCCCTTCTCTCTATAACTAGGGATGAGCTGTTCGGTTCGATCAGTTCGGAGTTCGATTCGAACTTTGGCCGTTCGCAAGTTCGCGAACTTCGAAGTTTTTGGCGTGTTCGGTTCGAGTTTGAAATGTTTTTTTTTTTAAAAAGTTCAAAAAATGCTTAAAAAAATACTAAAAAATCTAGAAATAAAGAGACTCTTTACTGCAGAATATTATAAGCAACAGTTTATTAGATATTGAATTAAAAAACTATCTAATGTCATTGTCTAGGTGCAAAGATTCTCACCTCTAAATGACCTGTGCTCTCAAACGGCATAAACAACAGGTGTTTAATTAGTGTTTGGAAATAACATGTGCTTCTAATTAGCAATTAGAATTTGATACATTGCTTGCAGACTGGCTGGGGGCTCCTCACTGGGTGGGGGCTCCTGCACATGTATGAACAAACACTGTTTTGAATTCTAAGAAGTGTTCATTTCTACTATATGATCCTCTCTGATATGCTGTTTAACCCCTTAAGGACCAGGGCTCTGTAAAGCCAATCAATAATGATGTAGATGTTAAGTCATTTGTCATCAAGGGCTTAATAAAATCTTTATCACACTCCTTAGATTTAAACGTAATATTCCAGTATTTGTATGTCATGTACCTCTAGGGTTGCCACCTTTTCATCAAGCCAAACCCGAACACTCTAGTGTTGGGTTCGAGCGGACATTTTTTGTTTTGTAGAGTATAATTTATGGCACATGGTATGCATGGCAGACTGGTATTATGTATGAAAGACTGGTATTATGCATGGCACACTGGTATGGATGGCAGACTGGAAAGGCTGGCACACACTGGTATTATACATGGCAGACTGGAAAGGCTGGCACACTGTTATGGCACACACTGGTATTATGCTGCATGGCAGACTGGAAAGACTGGCACACCTATGGCAGACTGGTATGGCTGGCAAACTGGTATAGCACACACTGGTATTATACATGGCAGACTGGAAAGGCTGGCACACTGTTATGGCACAAACTGGTATGCTGCATGTCAGACTGGAAAGGCTGGCACACTGTTATGGCAGCCTGAAAAGGCTGGCACACTTATGGCACACACTGGTATTACACATGGCAGACTGGAAAGGCTGGCACACTGTTATGGCACACACTGGTATTATGCTGCATGGCAGACTGGAAAGGCTGGCACACTGTTATGGCACAAACTGGTATGCTGCATGGCAGACTGGAAAGGCTGGCACACTGTTATGGCACACACTGGTATTACGCTACATGGCAGACTGGAAAGGCTGGCACACTGTTATGCAGACTAGTATGGCTGGCAAACTGGTATGGCACACACTGGTATTATACATGGCAGACTGAAAAGGCTAGCACACTTATGGCACACACTGGTATTATACATGGCAGACTGGAAAGGCTGGCACACTGTTATGGCACACACTGGTATTATGCTGCATGGCAGACTGGAAAGGCTGGCACACTGTTATGGCACAATATGGTATGCTGCATGGCAGACTGGAGAGGCTGGCACACTGTTATGGCACACACTATTATGCTGCATGACAGACTGAAAAGGCTGGCACACTTTTATGGCAGACTAGTATGGAAGACTGGAAAGCTGGCACACTGTTATGGCACACACTGGTATTATGCTGCATGGCAGACTGGAAAGGCTGGCACACTGTTTTGGCACAAACTGGTATGCTGCATGGCAGACTGGAGAGGCTGGCACACTGTTATGGCAGCCTGAAAAGGCTGGCACACTTATGGCACACACTGGTATTACACATGGCAGACTGGAAAGGCTGGCACACTGTTATGGCACACACTGGTATTATCCTGCATGGCAGACTGGAAAGGCTGGCACACTGTTATGGCACACACTGGTATTATGCTACATGGCAGACTGGAAAGGCTGGCACACTGTTATGGCAGACTAGTATGGCTGGCAAACTGGTATGGCACACACTGGTATTATACATGGCAGACTGGAAAGGCTGGCACACTTTATGGCACACACTGGTATTATACTTGGCAGACTGGAAAGGCTGGCACACTGTTATGGCAGACTGAAAAGGCTGGCACACTTATGGCACACACTGGTATTATACATGGCAGACTGGAAAGGCTGGCACACTGTTATGGCACACACTGGTATTATGCTGCATGACAGACTGGAAAGACTGGCACACTTATGGCAGACTGGTATGGCTGGCAAACTGGTATAGCACACACTGGTATTATACATGGCAGACTGGAAAGGCTGGCACACTGTTATGGCACAAACTGGTATGCTGCATGTCAGACTGGAAAGGCTGGCACACTGTTATGGCAGCCTGAAAAGGCTGGCACACTTATGGCACACACTGGTATTACACATGGCAGACTTGAAAGGCTTGCACACTGTTATGGCACACACTGGTATTATGCTGCATGGCAGACTGAAAAGGCTGGCACACTGTTATGGCACAAACTGGTATGCTGCATGGCAGACTGGAAAGGCTGGCACACTGTTATGGCAGCCTGAAAAGGCTGGCACACTTATGGCACACACTGGTATTACACATGGCAGACTGGAAAGGCTGGCACACTGTTATGGCACACACTGGTATTATGCTGCATGGCAGACTGGAAAGGCTGGCACACTGTTATGGCACAAACTGGTATGCTGCATGGCAGACTGGAAAGGCTGGCACACTGTTATGGCACACACTGGTATTATGCTACATGGCAGACTGGAAAGGCTGGCACACTGTTATGCAGATGCAGACTAGTATGGCTGGCAAACTGGTATGGCACACACTGGTATTATACATGGCAGACTGAAAAGGCTCGCACACTTATGGCACACACTGGTATTATGCTGCATGGCAGACTGGAAAGGCTGGCACACTGTTATGGCACAAACTGGTATGCTGCATGGCAGACTGGAAAGGCTGGCACACTGTTATGGCACACACTGGTATTATGCTGCATGGCAGACTGGAAAGGCTGGCAGACTAGTATGGCTGGCAAACTGGTATGGCACACACTGGTATTATACTTGGCAGACTGGAAAGGCTGGCACATTGTATGGCAGATACTGGTATACATGGCAGACTGGAAATGCTGGCACACTTATGTCAGACTGGTAAGGCTGGCACACTTTATGGCACACACTGGTATTATATTTGGCAGACTGGAAAGGCTGGCACACTTGACGGCACACACTGGTATTATTTATTATGCTGCAGCAGACTGGAAACAAAGGCTGGCACACTCACTGTCTGCTAGCCTCCCTTGAGTTGACCGGCGGGCGGCGGCGTCAGAGTGGATGAAGTGGAGAGCTACTGGCTGGTCTGGCAAGATTGACCGCATCCGCGTTCCAGGTCCGGAATCCGGATGAAGACATCACAGAGCACGTCCTCTCCTTAGCTGCTCGCTCTGCACACTGCCCGGCTGGGAGGCCTAGGAAGGGAGCAGCCCGCAGGCGCACGAGCATCCACGTGAAACGACGTCACGTGAGAGTGAGCCCGTTGCGCCTGCGCGACCACGACAGCGGCTCAGAGGACGACACGTGACGCAGACCAGCCAATCCCTCTTCAGCCTGGAAAAAATGGAAGGCGGAAAAGACCGTGGCACTGGAGGAACGCAGGAAATGTAAGTATAACCTTGGATTCATGTGTCTGGGTGGTAGAGGGTGTCAAACCCGACACATGACTCATGACTCCAAACCCGGACAGTCCGGGTCAAAAACCGACAGGTGGGAACCCTATGTACCTCTCTCGAAGGGCCTATGTGAGCATACAATTATTATTGTGTTAGAAATGTCTATCATAAAGCGTACAAGCGGAGTCCCTAGAGTCTATCCATTGTCATATATACCTTGCTTTATACATATAATACATTCCCTCATCTAACAGGATAGTAGCCAGTCCCTATGCATTTTCACCCCTTAAGGGTGGCTAGGTGTCGTGTGTGGGTCTCTGATGGCAATGTTTCTATACATCCTACAAATCCGCCACTTCACGGGCAGGTTATGGGGACCTCCTAGGCACGATATTTGAAGGAATTTTTCGTTTTTATTTTTAACCCTTATTTTATGGAAAAGTCACTGTTCCTTTGAAAACGTCTTTTTTTAAACTTTTTGTCCATTTTTCCTGTCCCCCAGGGCACTACCCGGACCCGCATACACCTTTTATGGCAAATATCTTGCATATACGCCCTCTTGGAACCGAACTTTTGACTCTGATTGACTTGCATTGAGTTCGGTTCGTGTTCGCATTCGAACTCGAACTTTTGAAATTGTTTGAATTCGAATGCGAACTGAAAACGGGGGTGTTCGGCTCATCCCTATCTATAACCAGGGTAATTTAAAGAGATCCGAATGGCTGCCGAAAGGGAACCGATTGCTGAAAATCAGCGTTCGTTTACCTTTCTTGGCCATTCGGCTATCCAGAGAGCAGGCAATTTGCCAAATCTTGGCGAATTGTCTGCACATATGGTGCCTGTTCGAAGGCAGTGAAATCCCCATAGAAAAGCAATGCTTCTTCTATTCAGAGAACAAAAACCAGCAGGGAAAGGTTCCCGAAATGCCCTGCCATTCGTTGGTTTAATTCGGCAGGTTTATTTAGGCGAATCCCATAGGCTTCAATGTTAAAAATATTCCCGTTTTAATTCAATATCTAATAAACCAAAGCATTTTTCTGGATTTTTTTTTTTTCAAATGACGGTCTTTTTTTAAAAAAAAAATTTTTTACTTATTTTTCATTATCATTCATTGGACCTCATATGTAAATTTCAGACATTTTCGCTCAGTAGTTTCTTTGCAAATAGCGTTTCACTTTTCAAACATTCAAGCAAACTGTTTTGTTAATTTATTCACTGCATTCGTCTACGTTGTCGGCTTTTTCTTGCAGCTGAGCTGCATGTGATCGGCTCCTGCTCGGGTTTTTCCAGCGTTTTCGGAGAGTTAATCCAAATGTTTTTGCGGGTTTCAGTGTGCATTTGCCGGGTTTTTGCGGTGAGTTTTCGGCGGGTTTGCGGCGGCTTTTCCCTGCACTTCGACGGCCCTGTGGTGCTTGCTGAATACTCCACAGGGTGGCCGAAATGGGGTTGCCGAATTGCCCCGAATTGAAGAGAACGAAAAGTCACCGAACGTGCGGTGACTTTTCGATTCTCTTTGAATAACTGTATAACTTCTATTTCTCTTCTAGTTTTCTCTAGTTCTTGTCTCTGATAGCCTTTTTCTTCGAAATCTTTCATCAATCTCTCCGTTTGTATTTTAAATTGGTCTAATTCCATACAATTCCGTTGGAATCTTAACATCTGGCTCTTGGGAATTGCTTTGTTTTAACCATGGCGGATAGTGGCTGCTCTCTATATTAATGTAACTGTTAACATTGACATCCTTGAAATTAGTTTTTGTCTTCAAACGCCCTGTATTTGTAGGTCCAAATATTAATTTGTCAAAAGTCTCTATTTCCTTTGATATTCCATGCTGGGGAAAAAATTTTGACCTCTCTTTTAAACTTGTATGTACATATTCATTTGTACTTACCACCAATCTTTCTATTGGATTCCTAACGAAAAATGTCTTCAAACTCAGGTTTCTTTCAAACCTCTGCATATCTACATATGTGCCAAATGCATCAACCTGGAGGAAACCAGCTGTAACCCAACAAGAATATGGAAAAAGAAAAGAAAATATCAAGGAAGTAAATGCTCCAAAAGAGAAGGGATATGGACAAGATGACAGGATAGCTAATAGTGTTAATAGGGGCAGTTCTATCCCACAGGGTAACTTAGAACGAAATCCCCAAAAAGAAGATATTCAACAGAGTAGGAGATATAGAGAAGTAGAAAGAAATAGATGGGAGAGACAAGGAGGTCGGCCAAAACAGGAGATCGATGAAGATCACCCATATCAACAGAAAAGGTTTGAAGAAAGAAGAAATGGAAGTCCAGGGATAAATCCTAGGCATAGGATCCCATTAAGAAATAGATTCCAACGGTTGTTGAATCTGGATGATGAGGAATTTTTTCAGACAGAGAGGAAACGGGAAGGAGGGACACAATCCCAGTTCACAGATTATGACAGGGAGGGAGAGTAAAGGAAAAAGAACAGAAACAATCAGAGAAGAGACCCTTAGACAATGAGGACACAGAGGAGGAAGAAAGATACAGGAGAGAAAAAAGAGAGAAGAGATAGAAGAAAGAAAAGGAAAGGGCATCTTCAATTTGAGTGGCAAAACTTTTAATGATAAGGGTTTTGGAGAAAGGATTAAAATATGTCCCAGAACAGAACATTGATACATTTGGCACATATGTAGATATGCAGAGGTTTAAAAGAAACCTGAGTTTGAAGAAATTATTCGTTAGGAATCCAATAGAAAGATCGGTGGTAGGAACAAATGAATATGTACATACAAATTTAAAAGAGGTCAAACTTTTTTCCCCCGGCATGTAATGTCAAAGGAAATAGAGACTTTTGACAAATTAATTACAATGGGGGTCAGGAAATTAGAAAATAAATATAAGAACAATAATTAGATCAAGGAATATGACAGCGGGGGAATGGAGAGGTTTGAAAAAACTAAAAAAGGATAAAGAGCTGGTGGTCAAACCAGCCGATAAAGGTGGGGGAGTGGTAATATTGTCTAGAGGCTGCAAGACTATTAAGTGATGTATTAACATATAAAAAACTGAAAAAGGATCCAACCATGGAAATTAAGGAGAATTTCTTTAATTATCTGGATAAAGGGAAAGACATGGAGATATTAGATGAAAAAGAATATCAGTATTTAAAAGTGTTGTACCCAAGGACACCAGTTTTCTATTTGTTGCCAAAGATCCATAAGGACAAAGAAAATCCTCCAGGCCGACCCTTTGTGTCGGGTGTTGGATCCATCTCCTTGAGGATATCGGAGTATCTGGATCATCTTCTCCAACCTTTAGTTGTGCAGACACGGACATATATTAAAGATACAGGAGCGGTTTTAAGATTATTGGAAGAATTGGATTGGAAGGAAAACTATTGTTTAGCCACCTGCGATGTTAACTCTCTATACACAATAATCCCCCATGATAAAGGATGTGAGACAGTAGCATTTTTCTTGAAGGGATCAACTAAGTTTACACTAGCACAAGTAGACTTCATAATAGAGGGAATCCAGCTAGTTTTGAGGAACAACTATTTTTAGTATGGGGAAGAATGCTTTTTACAGCTCACAGGTACATCAATGGGGACCAGGTTCACCCCCAGCTGTGCTAACCTGTTCATGGGAGAACCGGTGGGTGTGGACAGGACATGGCTGGGGCAGGGCCTGGTCCTCTTCAAATGGTATATAGATGGTATTATAATAGTATGGCAGGGGGAAATTCGGGAGTTGGAAGACTTCATCACTTAATAACACGAATGGGGGATCAAGTTAGACTCCACAATAAGTAAATAACAAGTTACTTTTTTGGACCTACAAATATATATAGAAGAAGGACGTTTGAAGACAAAAACTAATTTCAAGGATGTCAATGTTAACAGTTATATAAATATAGAGAGCAGCCACTATCCGCCATGGTTAAAAGCAATTCCCAAGAGACAGATGTTAAGACTCCGACGGAATTGTATGGAATTAGACCAATTTAAGATACAAACGGAGAGATTAAAGATTTTGAAGAAAAAGGCTATCAGAGACAAGAACTAGAGAAAACTAGAAGAGAAATAGAAGTTATAGAGAGAAGGGAATTTCTAAGGGGAAGGGGACAAAGAGAGGATATGCATCAGGGAGTGCCGATAATTTTGGATTACAATAAGGCTAACAAAGAGATAAAGAAACTCATATGTAGACATTGGTCTGTTCTTAAAGAGGACCCGGTACTGGAGACCATACTACCAGATAAACCAAAAATTATATTCAGAGGTAATAGAAGTTTAAAGCAGAACCTAGTAAAAAGATAAAAGGGGGGGGAGATTCGGTAGAGGTGCTCCTATCTAGATGAATTAATTCAAGTGGGTGCTGCCGACTATAAGGTAGCACAGACTCTCGCGGGGATGTGCAAATAATGTCAAGAAAAAAAGCTTTTATTGTAGTTGTTTTCTTCCTTGGATTCCTGTGCCCCATCCCATGAACTATGTGGTGAGAGTTCTGCGAAGACACCTGGAGGATCACGGCCTGGACGCAAAGGAAGCAGCCAAAGAGGTCCAGGGGCTCACCGCTAAGGAGCACCGCATGCCTAACAGTTGAGCCTGGATCGTTAAGGCTCCTAAATTGGTGAATGTGACAAAAATCTTTTACCTCCACCACACGTTTATTAGCTGATATTGTGCTATGAGAGCATTGTCTCTCTATTCTTGTGTTCCCCAGTTTGAGGTAAAGCGGACGCCGTAAAGAAGGGCAGTGACCACTCTATATTTGGCACGAGGCGCTCCACTCCAGAGTCTGGATTTAAAAGGCTCTGGAATTTGTAAGTGTGCAATTTTTCAATCACCTTGCTTTACATGCACAGACGTTATTGCACCATCACCTCTCCACTTTTTTATCTCCTGTCTATATTTCCTGTTATGGAGTCCATCGAGTCCGAATAAATTTGTGGAAAAGGGTAATATTGGCAGCACTCTGAGCACTTTTGTTGCACAACCCATCCACTTAGGAACTGTAGTGAGACCGGACTCCTAATACGCACCAAACTTTGGCGTACAGCCCTTATACGGACTCCATTAGACCCTATTTTTGACTTCATTATCGATCTGTTTTGCACCGATTTGCACCTTGTTGTCGCATTTGCACTTTGTGCTGTCGCATACACTAAACTGCTGCACTAGCACTTTATACAATCTGTAATTTGCATTTGCACTTTGTACCGAACTTGTAATGTGTATGGTATATGCAACTGATTATTGATACTGAATTGTGTCACATTACATTAATAGTATATCTGTAATATCCATTGCGCCACTAGGAACCCCCCCCATTCTTCCTAGTAAAAAGATAGTTGAGAGTGTCAGATGATAAGAATTTTTTTGGAGTGGCACCTGGCTTCTATGGATGTGGACGATGTAGAAGTTGTAGAAAATCTAACAAAGGAAGAAGGATCAATGAGCATATTAATAATATTATGAATGGAGCTGAACATCTGTCATGTAGGTGCCGGGGGTTTACGAGCCCAGGGTGTGGTTACACAAACTGAGAGACAGGTAAGTGGGGTTTAACCAGAAATAAAAGGTTTATTTAAGAAGGAACAGAAGTAAGTCAGGAAAGGGGACAATGTAGTAAAGTAAAAAGTAATAACACTTATTGGAGCTGGTTGGGAGAGTTATAATATATACAGTGGGCAGGGTAACTGAGCAGGTGGGACAGGACACTTAATAGTACAGACACTGAATAGAGAATAACACAAGGGTGGACAGGACAGGTACTGGACTGGACACTGAATACAGAAATAACTAAAGAAGACACTTACTGGATACACAGAGGGCAGACCAGAAGACACAGAGGGCAGAAGAAACAACAACAATATCAAGCGTGGTATCAGGAGGGCTTATAGCAGGAGAATGGTCAGATCATGCAGATGTCTTGGCAGGCAGCGCGCAGAGATTGGTCAAAGTCCATAGCAGATGGTCATACACAGGAGGTCCAATCAATAGATGGCTCTGGAGTAGTGATGGGAGTGGAAGTCCAGAAATGGAGATAGTAAGGAATGTCCAGGAAGGGGGTTGTAGAAGGGATGCTGCGATGATGGGGTCACAACAGGATGCTCCAAGGAAGGTGGTCTCCACGGGAGACTTGCAAGGAAGGTGGTCTCCACGAGGTACTGCAGGATGGTGGTCTCCACGGGGTACTTGCAAGGAAGGTGGTCTCCACCGGGTACTTGCAAGGAAGGTGGTCTCCACAGGATGCAATGAGGAAGGTGGTCTCCACAGGATACAACAATGGGGTTCTCAGACTGGTAATGTGCATAGCACGCAGGACTGGCACACGGTGGGTGAGACTTCCTAGGAAGGACAATGCAGAAGCATCCACTGAAAGATGAGGCCTGATTATATGGGAAGTCCAGGCCCAGCCCACACCTCAGGCTGGGGAGTTGAGGGGAAACATAGAATGGATCCCTGAATGTCTGGACACCAGACCAGGCAGAGGTAAGATCTGGACTGGAACTTGATTTTGGAAGGGAAACAGCACCTTACTTGCCCCTCCTCTGGCGTATTCGGCGGGGACCGTGACAACATCATAGCGTTCCACAACATTTTAATGAAGAACATAATAGAAATCCACATGAACTCTCCTTTTGGGGTGTTGAAAAACTTAAGAGAGATTGGAGAGGAGAGAATTTAGATGAAATACTTTCGCAAATGGAAAATGAAATGGATATATAGGGCTAATAGTCTGATCCCCAGAGGGATGAATATTGATTTTGAAGTATGTCATTTTCTGTAACTGTATTAATAGATAACTTCGAACTGATTTTATTCAGAAACATTATAATATAATTACCCTGTAAATCAAACTAGGAAAAATTACCCTATATTCACTATAATTGGATGTTTATACCCTAATAAGAAATTTAGAAAAAAAATTGCCTCATATGAAATATGTTTAAAGGTTTATAACCTTATAACAATAAAATAAGAACTACAAAGGGGTACAACAAATCTGAAAAAGGTTGGGGAATGAAATTGTAGATGAACACTGATACGGGTCTATACGGTTACTTTTCTTCGTTTTAGGAAAGATCATGAGAACCATTGAAAAATTGGATGTCTATGAAGGTCTAAGTTTGGCAAAATTATGAAAGCTTTCCCCTAGTTTTGATGTTTAAGAAACTGATTGATGGAAATGTGTCGGGACAATAGAAAGTAATAGAGAAGAAAGCGATAGGGTTAAGAAAGAGAATGAGAAATCTGTATAAGAGAGCTGGAACGCATTCAAAGACGACCGGAAAGACGTGGTGAACCGCATGCTGAAACAAAGAGCATGTGCGATAGAGCTGGAACGCAGCCGGAAGTGAATGGAGAGGTGCGGTGACATGCACGCCAGGTTAGGAAGCAGGAAGAAAGAACGCGATAATTATGAATGGAGACAGCTGCATAACTATCGAAATCGTACTTTATTGGACTGTAATTCTTATAAAAGTAACTGTGAGGACAGAACAGACCAGATCCGACTGAGGAAGCCTGCAGTGAGCTGGGCGAAACGCGTATCGGGACTGGTACTGTTGCTGATTTTATTTTAAATTCTTACATTTTAATTTTAAATGTAAATGTTTAGACGTGAATTTGATTCTTCTCTTTTTTTTATGTAATAAAGCCATTTTTTTTTATCTGTATGGCAATTTAAAAAAATTTTGACGGTGAGATAAGGAGTAAGACTGGTGAAGGGAAGGACCCCCCCCTAATTCAAGTGGGCCACGTACGCAGTTACTGAGCCACCTGAACTAGGAGGCTCGAGGACACGTGAGTGTGTTAAGTTATCTACATTTAACCTCTATTTAAGAATCTAGAGATCTGTGCAATGTGTATGCCTTTTGTATTTTGAGGTCGATCGTTTGGACCGAAGAAGACACGCAACGAAAAATATAGAAGCAATACCGTATGGGATGAGGCCCCCTATAGTGGCCCAAATGCGAGACTACTGAGCCATATATATATATAAGACTCTCTATTTGTGAGTGTGACAATTAACAGCTATTTTATTGGAAATTCCATTATGTACTACGCAATGATGTCTTTTTTAATTTGGGATATAGGCAATAATTTGGCTATATAATAGCTCATTCCGATAAAAGATCGCAGACGAGCCACACCAAGTAAATAACTGTAATAAAAGATAAGTATCCTCTAGTTGTTTTCTCAAACACAGTGGTGGGAAGCACTTTAACCTGGTGAAGCATTACAACTTGGCGAATATATAGTTTTGAGTGCGCTGAGACCAACACTGTTTTTTGAGAATTTACATTGAGTGTGTAAGGGATTCACACAATTTTTTTAGCGGCACATATTTTTTCGCATTTTGGAGATTAGCGCCATACCACCTATATACTTTCTTCTGGATTACAAGGCAGTAAGGCCCGTAGCGGCCTCTAGGCTCGCGGATGCTCAGGACAGCGCTAAAGCGCCATCTTGAGCATCCCTTCTATGAAGTCCAAAAGACTCCATGGAGGCTTCTGCTGTTGGGTCACATGACCTGCAGGATCTCGCCTCCAAAGGACTCCATGAAGCCTTGCTGTTCTGGGCTGCGAGGTCTACCTAAACTCGCTCTTGTGAGATCACACAGTGCAGTGGAGGGGGACTAGGAACTAGTTGTTCCCAGTCTCACTGCTCCTGGCGAGAAGAAGCAGGGGATCAGGCCACCCTTTTTGCCACGGAATGAGAGGTGAGTATGGGATTTTTAGGGGGGTTTCATATAAATGATTTTGCACATATCTTTGTGGACAAAATGCAGGTTTTTCACTAGCGTCCCCGTTTTAGCACCCGATTACGTAATGCAGCACTACCCTCCTGGAGTCCATAGGACTCCATGGAGGTTTGTGCTGCCGGCCTGTGAGACCTGCACAATTTTGCTTTTGCGAGATCATGCAGAGTCACATATTGATTTGCAGAGGGAGAGTGGGGACTATTTGTCCACAGTCTCACTCTGCTCCGGGTGGCCAGAAGTGGCGTACCAGGCTGGCTTTTGCGCCGTGGGATGAGACGTGAGTATCAGAATTTTTGGGGGGGAGGGTTTCATCTGGATGATAACTGATTCCACTGAAGCAGAATCTGTTAGCACTGTAGCTAACTTCTGCATTATCGCAGCAGTGCGGTAATTAGCATTAGGACAAGTAAGGTATTACTGATTCTGCTCCTCACATTAAGAATAGGGAGTGTAAAATACAGTAAGCTCGTGGCAAAAAACGCAATCACTGATGCTCTAACTGATTTTTAACCCGTTAGCACTTGGGATGGAATATGTGAGGCATGCGGTAGAGTCACTTAAGGCTAAGGTCAGACGAGCGTGATTTCTACGGACTGTACGTCCGTGCAGTACGGACATCGTCAGTACGGATGACGCAGTAGTGGTCACACAGTCCGTTTTTTTCACTGAAGTTATTTTTTGACGGATGTAGCAGGGAAAAATAAATTGCAATGAAAAAACATTCTGTCCGTCAAAAATGCTGGACGTATAAATGCAGTCCGTCTGACCATGCTCCATCACTCACACACAAAGCTATGCGGACGTTGTGGACGTGGCGCACTCCGCACGTCCGTTCTAGCAGTATTACATTCTTTCCTAACCTGCGTCCGTTTGCAGCGTCCGTCAGCCCCCGCACTTCTGTGCGGACGTACTTCGTGTGTGGGGCTCCATTTAACACAATTGTATGCTATCACGGACGTACTTATGTGCGGGCAACACGGACGTTAACACTGCGTTCGTCTGACCCCAGCCTAACCTAGCGCTAACGCTCAGGTATCTGAGCGCTAGAGTTAAGGAGGTAATAGGGCCCATTATGTGCTAGAAAGCTGTATAGTTTTCTTGAGCCCAGGACATACTTGAAAATGAGAGAAATCTCAAAGTATCCTTCCTGGTATAATACTTTATAAATAAATAAATTGTAAAGAGTAATCTGATGCTGCACAGAAGCTTTCTCAAAAGAGGTGCATCTAAATATTAATTGTCTTGTTGTGGCTCATGCTGTATCTGAGAAGGTAATAAAGTTTCCCTGGAATTGAGACATCAGGAATCTATCCCATTTCCTGTGAAGATTCTCACTGCATTACACATGATAATTAGGTGCATGCCCATTCCATGGGGACATAACAGTGGCAACGAGTATTGTGGATTTCAATGCACATGGCATTATTTGGTTCTATTCAACTTTTTGATGCTGCTGCTGCATTATGGAGCTTGGGAGAATAGCTGGAACAATATATGAAAGGACATGGTGTTGCTGCTGAAAAGTGAAAATTGCAGTTTTCCCCAAAGCATTAAACCAGACTGCTTATGGGACACTTAGAGATTTACTTCCTCCAGATAAACTTGCCTCCAGATGGTGGGGTAAAACGCGGTAGGTTTCAGTTCTACAAATATGTATCTTAAGGCGGCAACAGAAGCTTGTGGAATAACAGGAACAAACTGTGGATTAACAGGAACCAGGAGGCACAAGCAGCGGGGCAGCTGGGACAGATGGCCTGAGGGGGATAAGGGAGAAACAAACAATGTATTGCATGTTTCAATTATTTATATTTTTGGATAACTTATAAAGTACTTTACCATCCCCGTTTTTGTCACAACGGTGACAGTTATTCAATAGATAAAAAAAAAGTGAGACTGGTGTCCATGGGACAGTTAACTCGTGGGTCTTCACACACATATCGATTGTGGGTCCAAAGAACCATTGGCTTCCCTTCCTGGCTCAGGACCTGGTTTGGTGTTGCACCCACCCGCACCTCCCACCCTCATCTGCCTTTAGTGCTCAGGACCTGGCAGATTACTTCTTAAATAAAAGTCTCATTATCAGAAGAAACATCCTGAAACAAAGCAGTAATCCACCACCTCCACTCCCAGAAGCCCCCTCTGCTACCCTCTGCTGCTTCCTCCCAGCAATTTAGGAGGAAGTCAATACCTTACTGTCCTCCTCACATCTCACTACGTGCCCACTCAACCACATTCCCTTACATCTAATGCCTCCACTCTCCTCCTCCCTCACTCCTACTCTCACACACGTTTTCAACCTATCTCTCTAGACCGGCTCTTTCCCATCCGCCTTCAAACAAGCACAGGTTACCCCTATATTAATTAAACCCTCCGTCGATCCAAATTCTCCATCCAACTAACGTCCTCTATCCCTGCTTCCCTTTACTTCTAAGCTCTTGGAAAAACTAGTTTTCAACTGCCTCTCCCCCTTCCTGGGCTTTAATTCCCTACTTCACCCCCTGCAATCAGTCTTCCGTCCCCTACACTCAACGGAAACTGCCCTCTTTAAAGTCACCAATGACCTCCTAACTGCTAAAAACACAGCAACTATTCTATTCTCATTCTGTTTGACCTCTCATCTGCTTTTGACACTGTTGACCACCCCTCCTTCTGCAGACTTTCAGCTCTCTCTTTCTCTGTGACACTGTGCTCTCTTGGAATGACTCTTATCTGTCTAACAGGTCCTTCTCTGTGTCATTTGCTGGTACATTATTATTATTATTCTTTATTTATAAAGCGCCAGCATATTCCGCAGCGCTGTACAATAGGCACAGTATAGACAGGGTTACAATACAATACATTGAACAACATTTGACAAACAGTACAGGAGGAGATGAGGCCCTATTCCCGTAGGAACTCACAATCTAGGAGGGTTGGGGTTGGAAACAGGAGGAGAGGACTGCAAGGTGAGAGTGATTGATGGTTGCGTCAGTGAGTTGGGTGGTAGGCTTCCCTAAATAGGAACGTTTTAAGGGAGCGTTTGAAGGAAGAGAAGTTAGGGGAAAGTCTGACAGTACGAGGGAGAGCGTTCCAGAGAGTGGGGGCTGCGCGTGAGAAATCCTGCAGTCTATCATGGGAAGAGGTGATGCGGGGAGAAGCTAGGCGCAGGTCACTGTTTGACCTTAGGGAGCGGGCTGGGGTGTATTTGGTGAATAGTGAGGACAGGTAGTGGGGAGCTGAGTTAGTGAGGGTTTTGTAGGTAAGGATAAGGATTTTGAACTTAATTCTGCAGTGGATGGGGAGCCAGTGAAGGGACTCGCAGAGGGGAGCGGCAGAGACAGAGCGGCGGGTGAGGTGAATTAGCCTGGCGGAGGCGTTCAGGATGGATTGTAGGGGGGAGAGGTACATCCTCCTCTTCAATGCCTTTATCAGTCAAGGCACTGTCCTAGGTCTACTGCTCTTTCCTACCTACACCTCCTCCCTGGGCAAAATCATTAACATCTTTGGCTTTAATTACCACCTCTATGGTGATGATACTCAGATCTACCTCTGATTTCTCTTCTGTCCTTTCCAAAGTCAGTAACTGTTTATTTGGCATTTCCTCCTGGATGGTCTCTCACCACCTAAAAAGATTAACATGTCAAAGACTAAGCTCCTACTAATTCCTCCTTCAAATGCCTCCCCACCTCCTGACTTCTCTATCATGGTCGATGGTATCACTATCTCCCCATCAAGCCAGGTTCGCTGTCTTGGAGTTACACTTTGCTCTTTCCTTCATCTCCCACATCCAGTCTCTTTCCTCCTCCTGCCGCTACCAATTATGTAATATTTTCAGAATTTGGTTCTAACCACTGACACCACAAAGCAACTCATCCACGCCCTTGTAATCTGACTTGAATATTGTTATAGTCTTCTAGCTGGCCTCCCTCTCTTCCTACAATCCATTCTGAATACCTCAACCAGGCTCCTCCACCTCACCCGCCGCTCTGTCTCTGATGCTCCTCTCTGCGAGTCCCTTCACTGGCTCCGCACCCCAATAGAATTTAATTCAAAATCCTGGCCTTGACCTACAAAGCTCTCACTAACTCAGCTCCCCACTGCCTGCCCTCATTAATCACCAAATACAGCCCTGCCCGCTCCCTAAGGTCAAACAGTGACCTGCACCTAGCTTCTCCCCGCATCCCCTCTTCCCATGTTCAACTGCAGGATTTCTCACGTGCAACTCCCATCCCCTGGAACGCTCTCCCTCGTACTATCAGACGTTCCCTTCCGTCAGACGCTCCCTTAAGATATTCCTTTTCAGGCATGCCTACCACCCAACTTTCTAATACACCTTACTGCCCCAACCAGTCCATCACTCTCACCTTGCAGTCCTCTCCTCCTGTTTCCACCGCCAAACCTTCTTGTTTGTAAGTTCCCATGGGAATAGGGCCCTTGTTATTTCCTGTACTGGTTTGTCAAATGTTGTTCAGTCTCAATGTATTGTAACCCTGTTTATATTGTGCCCATTGTTCAGCACTGCGAAATATGCTGGCTTTATACAAATATAGAATAATAATAAGAATATATACGGGAGGGAAAGCAGGGTGCAGTATTCAAAGTAGCTACCCAGTACATTATGGGCCAGACATACCCGCATTGGGGGCCTGGGGCAGTCCGTGGTCCCAGGGAAACACCGACCATGTAACTGCCTCTCCTCCAGGCGTATGGTACTGCTCTCCTGCTAATAGGTAAGAAGGAGTTGGGTATAGGGTTCTGAAGCAGGTGCCAGGGTTAGCGATGATAGGGAACAGCATTTAGCAATAAAGAATACAGTCTTATCACAAATTAGTAACGTAAGCATTAAGTCAATAATGTATATAGTAACATACAGAATGGACATGCCCAGGGATCCGAGCCAGGACCCTAGGCTGAAAGACCAATCAAAGCCTTTGAACAGACCCTTAGCCCATGGGCTCTGGTTAAATTCTAATTCTCAAATAAATTTCACTAAACAAGAAAAAGAATGTTTAAGGAACCTAAATTTAGTAAAAATAAATAAATAAGCATCAATACTAATTATGATTAGCATGAGTCAGATCTTTATCTGTTTCCTTGTACTAAGATTCACTCTACAAACTTCATACACACACCTGCCCACAGAAGATGCATTCTCATTCTCCTAACTCACCCTCTCGGCCTCATCTAAGGGGGTTAATGTATGTTGCACTGTTTTATTGGAGAAAAGAAAAAAATGTTTCCCAGCGTAGGCAATTTTGAGTTTCCGAATGGAGTCTTTATCCAGGTTGGGCACTCAGCAGGCAGGAAAGGGTGGCATTAAACCAGCAGTATGTGTAAAAGGAAACAAAGTAGCAAAACAAGAGGACATAGTCTTAGATTAGAGGGGCAAAGGTTTAAAAGTAACATCAGGAAGCATTATTTTACTGAGAGGGTGGTGGATACATGGAACAGCCTTCCAGTTGAAGTGGTAGAGGCCAAAACAGTAATTGAATTTAAGCAGGCATGGGATAGGCATAAGGCTATCCTAAACAAAAGATAAATCCAGGTAAAGTATCCATGTAATTGGGCAGACTAGATGGGCCGAAAGGTTCTTATCTACTGACATTTTTATATGTTTCTATGTCCTATTCTGCACTGTGTGGACAATCGGCTCTCCGGAAGATCACACTGTGAGTTCACAGTCATTATCATAGTGACAGTCTGTGTCAAGAAAACAAACTCTCTGGGTAGTGGCCTTTGTGTGCTGGCCATGCATTACCTGTGATCTATCCACGATCCACTCCGGACTCAGTCCGCGGGTTCTTTATGACTGTCAGGCTCTTTGTAAAATTAGTGATGATGATTATGACAATGGCAGTGCCAATATAGCAAAAGGAAAGGTGTTAGGGACAGACTGAGAGGGGACAAGTAAATAGATTCATTCATCTTGCACACAAATACAAAACTGCAACAGAGACAAACATGTAAATGTAGCAAAGATAAACACAGATACTATACATTAATAATTTGCCAAGGAAGACAATGGTCCACTCGGAAATTAAAGCCGAACCCCCCTAGTGGTCATAAACCTCATGCAGCCTCTTTCATATATAACTCACAGGGTCATAATAAATCTGACTTGGTTCATTAGACAAAAAGTAAATGCACAACTCCAGCAAAGACCAGCCAATGTGTGCCCCCCACCCATTTAGCAATAAAATATTGCTATACACTCCTGTTCTTGTTTAGTTGTGAATTAAGCATAACATTGCTAGTAGAATAAAAACTCCATCTAATAATTTTGTAAATATAGATAGCAACCAAATAAAACCAAATGAAATCTTCCTGCAATTCCTTCCTTTACACCTGATTTATGCTAAGAATTTAGTCATTTTAAATCCTACATTAAGTTAAAGCTATTTATGTATAATAGTACAGGAGGGCTGGGGTCGCGCCTATTCCCCGAAGGGTTGGCTGCAACCACCAAATGCATCCAGCCCAACAACATGTGTAGAACATAACAAAGAAAAAAATGTCATCTGCGCTTACTCCAATTATACCGTGTGAAACTAAACACAATTAGTGGTTTGGTTTCTTATTAATGGCCATTATAAGACTAGCTCGCCCGCCAGCGTCACGGCACCTCTATAAGGGCGAGTCCTAACCAAAATGAAACCACAGGCTGCTACATAGCAAACCATACCTGCTTATGCTGCTTGTCAAACATGAGGTAGACTGGTGGGCCTTTATTTATGTTCCCCCAGAAACAAAATCCACTTTGGGGTCAAAACAAAGACACGGAGCGGAGTCTTGCTGCAGGGATGACCTGGCTGGAAGTACATTGAAACATACATAGTGCAGGAGGGGTGGGGTCGCGCCTATTCCCCGAATGGTTGGCTGCAACCACCAAATGCATCCAGCCCAACAACATGTGTAGAACATAACAAAGAAAAAAATGTCATCTGCGCTTACTCCAATTATACCGTGTGAAACTAAACACAATTAGAGGTTTGGTTTCTTATTAATGGCCATTATAAGACTAGCTCGCCCCCGCCAGCGTCACGGCACCCCTTTATAAATAAAGGCCCACCAGTCTACCTCATGTTTGACAAGCAGCATGAGCAGGTATGGTTTGCTATGTAGCAGCCTGTGGTTTCATTTTGGTTAGGACTCGCCCTTATAGAGGTGCCGTGACGCTGGCGGCCGAGCTAGTCTATATAATGGCCATTAATAAGAAACCAAACCTCTAATTGTGTTTAGTTTCACACGGTATAATTGGAGTAAGCGCAGATGACATTTTTTTCTTTGTTATGTTCTACACATGTTGTTGGGCTGGATGCATTTGGTGGTTGCAGGACTTGATGGTACTTGATGGGTACCTGCAGGATTTTGAAAGGCAATGTAACCTGCAAGAGTTTGACCCTAGAGACTGGGTACCCATACTGGCCAGCAAACTCTCTGGTCGCGCAACAGATGGCTACAGAACCATTTTAGATGTGGGCAACCAAAACTACGATTGAGTCAGGGAAGTACTACTGGCCAGGTATGTGCTTACGTCAGAGGCATACCACAGGCGTTTCTGAGACTTAAAAAATACTGAAAAAGATACCCATGCAGATTTAGCTTGCAAACTGCACTGAGCAGTTTTACAATGGATACAAGGGTGCCTGGCTGACTCGAGAGAGGATGTAATGCAGTTAATACTGCTGGAACAATTTCACTATGGCATCCCAGCAGAAAGTCCGATGGCCCTTAACAATCTCAGAGGCTGCCCTCTTAGCGGACGAGCACTATGATGCTAGGAGACACCAACGACAGACCCGTAAGCTCCAACCTCAGTCACCTCCCCGTGCCCAGTGGGGCCACTGGACAACTGAGAATGGGAAGTGAGCTGCTTTCATCAGCACTCCGTTCGGATCCCAGATCTGGGGTTCGGTGCTACGCTTGCAACCAGGTGGGGCGCGTGAGAAGACAATGTACTGGACTGAGGAGGTGCCGGCCATCTGGGCCCCACCTCCGAAGATCTGGAAGGGCTTCTCTTACTCGACCTCCTGGGGAAGGGAACCCCCTCAGACAAGGTGGAATCTGTACAGCTAGGAGAAGCGCTTAGTGACCTGTAAAAAGAACAAGCCTGGGCTCTGCTAGCCTGGAAACAAGGAGTCCTGCCTGGGGAGCCAGGCTACACGGAGCTAGCCCTGCACAAGGTAGAAACACAGGGCCGGGCCCCCGTTAGACCTCCTTTTCTCATCTCTGAGTCAGAGATAGGATGAGCCAGGAGTTGCAGGAGATGCTCCGCCTAGGAGTCATGAGGGCTCAGACAATTCCCGTGCCTCCCCTGTAGTCCTAGTACCCAAGCAGGATGGGACTACCCTGTTCTGTGTGGATTACAGGAGACTCAGGGAGAAGACTGTAAATGATGCCTACCCCCACTGGTGTATTTTGGCCTAGGCCGACTAGGCCCAGGCCTAGGGTGGCACTTTCCAGGGGGCGGCGGCCCGCACTGGGTGGCCCCACCCCTAAGAAATTTTTTTTTTTTTTTTTTTGCAAAGTATTTTACCAGGAAGGATACATTGAGATTTCACTAATTTTCAATTTCACTTTCCAGGGGGCAGCAAAAATCCTCACCACTAAATGGGTTACTCACAGAGCACCGAAATGACACCAACCTTTTGGTGTTCTGTAGTTCCCTGCACTTCGGGGAATAAAATTTCCCCACCCTGCAGTGAATTCACCATTCACCGCAGGGTCCCCAAAGTGCATGGAGTTGGCCGCTGAATGCTGCCACCACAAACCCGTGGCCTGCTGTTTTCAAAAGAACTACTGAACGAAAATGTCTGGAATTTACATATAAGATCCTATGATTGATAATAAGAAAAACTGCTATTAAAAAAAGGGGGGAATTTTGCCCAAAAAAATCTGAAAAATGACTAAAAGGTACTAAAGAAAATCAATAAGTAAAGATTTTTTACTGCAGATTAAAATAATAAATGATTTATTAGATATTGCATAAAAACGGGAATATTTTTAACAAATCCAATTGGGGGGGTTGGGGGAAAGGGGTCTGTAAAAAGTTTTTTTAAAAATCAAAAAATTAAAAATAAAAAAATATTTAAAAAAAAAAATAAACAAGTTTTTTTTTTTTGGTTTTGTTAATGCAGCAATATTGTTCCCATTTCAATTATAATGTGAATAATGATGCTGCAAATCCAATTGGGGGGGTCGGGGGAAAGGGGTCTGAATATTTTTATCATTATACCTATATTTCAAAAACCAAAGATGTTACAGACGTGAAATTTGGTATTTACAATCTTCTTGAAATATAAAAACTGGTGTTTTACCATTTTCCAAAAATCCCAAGTGGGGGGTGAAAAAAAGGGGGGCTGAATACTTTTGAACAGGATATCTATATCTCAAAAACATAAGATGTTACATACGTGAAAATTGGTATTTAGATTCGGCTTGAGAAACAAAAAAACACCTAGTTTACCATTTTCCAAAAATTCAGTGGGAGGAGGGCAAAAATGGGGGGCTGAATACTTTTATCAGTATACCTGTATTTCAAAAACCAAAGATGTTACAGGTGTGAAATTTGGTATTTACAATCTTCGTGAAAAAAAACAAACATGTGTTTTGCCATTTTCCACAAATCCAAATAAGGGTGGGTCGAGGGAAAGGGGTCTGAATACTTTTATCAGTCTATCTATATTTCAAAAACCAAGATGTTACAGGTGTGAAGTTTGGTAATTACAATCTTTTTAAAATAAAAAAACCCGCGTTTTACCATTTTCCAAAAATCCAAGTGGGGGTAAGAAAAAGGGGGTGAATACTTTTAAACAGGATACCTACATCTCAAAAACAGAAGATTTTACAGACGAGGGTTCTACCAAAAAAAACAAGTTTCTTTTAAAAACCAATTTTAACAAATCCTAAAATCCACGCGAGCGAAGCCGCGGGCAAAAGCTAGTACAGTATAAACTCAAAAGTCCTGACTGACTGACTGACTCATCAACGCCCAGCTGAAACCGTTTAACCTAGGAATGTGATATTTTGAAGGTGCACTGTTTTTATGATGTAGGCACCCACCAACAAAGGATTTTTGGAAACCCCGCCCCTAAGAGGGTGAAAAAGGGGGTTAAAGATTTTAAACAGGATACCATAGCTCAATAACAGAAGATGTTACAGACGTTAAAATTGGTATTTAGATTTGTCTTGAAAAATAAAAAAACATGTATTTTGACATTTTTCAAAAATCCAAGTGGGGCAAAAAAAAGAGGGGTTGAATATTTTAAACAGGATACCTATATCTCAAAAACAGAAGATGTTACAGATCTGAAAATTGGTACTTAGATTTGACTTGAAAATAAAAAAAACATGTATTTTACCATTTTCTGAAAATCCAGTGGGGGCCAAAAATGGGGGGTTGAATACTTTTATCAGTATACCTATATTTCAAAAACCGAAGATGTTACAGTTGTGAAATTTGGTATTTACAATCTTCATGAGAAAAACCAACCATGTGTTTTACCATTTTCCAAAAATCCAATTAAGGGAGGTAAGGGGGAAAGGGGTGTAAATACTTTTATCCGGCTACCTATATTTCAAAGACAAAAGATGTTGCAGGTGTAAAATTTGGTATTTACAATCTTTGTGAAAAAAACAAATTTGTGTTTTATCATTTTCCGAAAATCCAGTTAAGGGGGGTGGGGAAAAGGGTTGTGAATAAGTATACCTATATGTCAAAAAACAATGATGTGAAATTTGGTATTTACAATCTCTTTGAAAAATAAGAAAAACACGTGTGGGGGTGAGAAAAGGGGGTGAATACTTTTAAACAGGATACCTATATCTCAAAAACAGAAGATGTTACAGACATGAAAATTGGTATTTAGATTCGTCTTGAAAATTAAAAAACCACATCTTACCATTTTCCAAAAATCCAATGGGGGGGGGGCAAAAAGGTGGGTTTAATACTTTTATCAGTATACCTATATTTCAAAAACGAAAGATGCTACAGGCGTGATAATTGTGATTTACAATCTTCTTGAAAAATAAACAAACCGTCAAACACCTGTCCTACCATTTTTCAAAGATCCAAGTGGGGTATGAAAAAGGGGGGTGAATACTTTTAAACAGGATACTTATGTCTCAAAAACAGAACGTGTTACAAACGTGAAAATTGGTATTTAGGATCTTCTTGATACACTGGATGAGCAGATCAGAGGGATGTTGTTACTTCCCACAGAATGGAGTCTCTATGCAGCAGTGGCGTAGCAAGGGGCCAGGGGGCGCCACAGCAGGCCTACCGCTCACATGAGTTCCACCAGCCATCCGCGAGATTGCAGAGTTCACGTGAACTCCGCAATCTCGCGAGATCGCGGCTTGCTGGTGGAACCCACGTGAGCGGCAGAGCTTCTTGCCAGCAGCCTCTCAAAGGACGAAAACCATGCAGCCGCCGGCAGAAGAGAGGTGAGCTGTTCGGGGCAATATATATCCCTGTGTGACCTGCTGGGGCAATATATATCCATGTGTAAGCTCCTGGGGCAATATATCCATGTGTGAGCGGGGGTTAAATATATCCATGTGTGAGCTGGGGTTAAATATATCCATGTGTGAGCTGATGTTAAATATATCCATGTGTGAGCTGGGGGCAATATATCCATGTGTGAGCTGGGGGAAATATATCCATGTGTGAGCTGGGGGAAATATATCCATGTGCGGTGTGTATGTGTGTGAGCTTTATTGCTCTGGAGCTCTGTGATACGCGCATACACGCACCGCATACACACTGCACATTACTGTGAGTTTTATAGTTGTGGAGCTCTGTGAGACGCTCATAAACACCATACGCAGCCAGTGAGACAAGTGGCACGTCGGCTAGTCTTGGCAAAACCTGCCCGTCAGTAAGAGGTTAATGATGCTCTCCTGTTAACCTGTTTAATGTGTTGCACCTTTCCAATTGTTATTGAAAAAAATAGTTATTATATTTAATTTTTTTTTTAAATCTTAGTAAAATTTGTATGCTTTAGTGATTATTTTTGGTTGGGGGGGCACTAATTAAAGACTTGCCCCAGGCGCCACATGATCTCGCTACGCCTCTGCTATGCAGCTCCTCTCACACACCCTCACTGCTCCAGTATGTCTGCTTCCCTCTCACAGCAAGGCCACACACTCCATCACTGCTCCAGCATGTCTGCTTCCTTTTCACAGCCAGGCCTAACACACACCCTCAATGCTGCAGTGAGGGAGAACCTGTAATATTATTGCAGAACCTCAAACCACCTAAGCTCTGTAAAGGCACCAGATTGCAAGTAAAAGCACTCCACAGAAATGTGATTGAGGCTATGGCACTAACTAGGGTTGCCACCTTTTCTCGAAGCCAAACCCGAACACTCCAGGCACTGTGTGGCAAAATAGTCACTCCCAGGTATACATATTATATATATTATAAAGGATACATTGATAAGGGGCTTTGAGCTCTGCATTTTAGCATTTAAAAAGGCAGCCATTCACGTGTAAACCAGCTACAGCCTCCATCCCTTTACAAGCTCTATGCCTGTATAGCAAGAGAGGAGCTGCTGCTGGGATGGAGGGGTAGGAGCTGCTGCTGGGATGGAGGGCTAGGAGTTGCTGCTTGGATGGAGGGGGAGGGGCCACCATGGAGGGGAGAGAGACACTGGAACACTGCACAGCCAGGTAGAAGAGGAGGGGGAACTGGCCCACAGCTACACTCACCGGGTCCAGTAGAGCAGCAACAGCTGGGTTGAAGCTTCCTTCTCTCACTCGCACACAGGCAGCGTGCGAGCGATTAATCAAGGGGTAGCACAAACCTCTCCTGCTGTGCAGCTGCTAATAGCTGCTTGGTCCAGAGGATCGCGCAAACACGTGGGAGGCAGTCAGTCATGTGTCCGAGCAGATTTATGTGTCCGGGTGGCTAGGAATCTGAAACCCGTACACATGACTTGAAACCCGGACAGTACGGGTCGGAACCCTAGCGCTAACAGGTTCTCGTCAGGGGGAGTTGGTGTTCATACAACGAATACCTCTCATACCTTAAGAATATCCATTTAATTTTAAAAGGCTTCAGTTCACCCTAAAGGTTTGTTTCGCGATGGCCATCAACAAATCTCTGTGGCAGGCTTGAAGGTAGCAGGGATTAACCTAAGGGAAGTCTGCTTCTTACATGGACACTTTTACGTTGCCTGTTCCAGAGTGAGTTCACCTAACTCTTGGGTGATCCTAGCACTTGAAAGAAGAACCACTAATGTAGTTTATAAAGAAGTACTCAAATAGTTCTATTTTCTATGTTCCAGATGCCAAAAAACAAAATAAATTAAAAAAAAATTGTCTGTCTCATTGTCTGTTTGTATATACAACACAAAAAAATTAATGGATGCATATGAATGAAACAACTTTGTATTGTAACCAATACGCCCTGACTAACGTCTGCAATAAACATTACTTATTACTTTAACCCCTTTGCTGCGGGTGACGTGTGGGGAACATCCTCATTGACTCTCGCTATATGCAGAGGACATTCCCCACATATCATCCGCTCAGCGGGAGCCCGGAGAGATACTCACCTCTCTCCTCCGGGGTCCCGCGGCGGTCTGACTTCCCCGAAGTCAGACGCATCATTTAAGGGCCACTCCACGTAAATGGCTCATCCGCCATGTGCAATGACGTAATTTTCGGGAGACCCCGAGACATCGCACGGAGGGGAGGGGGGATCCTTTTGGATCCCTCTCCTTCCCGATCGGGAGGTCGCAGCCACTCAAACCAGGCACTGCTTAAAAGGGGAGAGTCTTAAGCTGTGCCTGGTTTTAACCCCTCACAGGGTCGCAGCCTAGTTCTGGTGGGGGCCGCCATCTTGGATGGCGGCTCCACCTCCGGGTCCCCCTGGCTACCTAACATGGTGCAATGACGTCAGTTAGCCAGGGAACCCCTAGCTGCATGGGGATTTCCCAAGGAAATTCCCTGGTGAAGATAGGGGGTTCCTTTGAACCCCCATATCTCCCGATCTAGTCATGTAGGGTATCGTTTGAAAGGCCTGAGCATTGCCTTTCGAATCTTACCAAACATGACCAGGTAGAAAGTAAAAACAAAATTTTAAAAAAAATTCAAAAAAATAATTGTGTGTTGTTTTTATTAATGCAGCAATATTGTTCACATTTCAATTATAATGTGAACAATGATGCTGCACTAATGATTTTTTTCTAAGGGGTGCGTTTGCTAAAAATCACGTAATTCCCCCCAAAAAATGTAACGAGTCCCCATTTCTAATTTTTGTACAAATGCACCCCATAGAAAATATAACTGCAAATGCTCATGTGATAAAATGTGAAAAAAAAAACACTTTACATGCTGTAGATGATTAAAAATTCAAATTTTATTGCATTTTTTGTTAGGCAGGACATGACGTATACATATAAAAATGATATATTATGAATCTGCCGAGTCTGCCGGAAAGAAAGATATATAATATGTCTGGGTCATATAATAAAATGTGACTTCAAATCGCGTTTAAACATGGGTGAAACCGGTAAAAATGAGCTCAGCACACAGCCAGCGGTGAAATGCCTTAGCAGTGAAGGGGTTAAGACATCAACCTGTAAAATATATTTTGTACAGTTTGAACAAAAAAACATGTCTCTTTTAAAAGCAATTTTAACAAATTCCAAAATCCACGCGAGCGAAGCCGCGGGCAAAAGCTAGTTCAAATATATTTAAACTACTTTATTTAACCCCTTCGCTGCTGAGCCACTTCTCGTCTGTGTGCTGAGCTCATTTTTACCGCTTTTGCTCATCATGTTTAAACGTGATTTGAAGTCACGTTTTATTATAAGACCCAGACATATTATATGTCCTTTTTACGGCAGACTCGTCAGATTCATAATTTATCATTATTATGTATACGTCATATCCTGGCTGAATATTATAACAAAAAATGCAATAAAATTTGAATTTTCAATCATCACAGTGTGTAAAGTGATTTTTTTTCACATTTTATCATCCTAGCCTTTATGCGGTTATATTTTCTATGGGGTGTGCTTGCTAAAAAAAATTAGAAATGGGGACTCGTTACATTTACGTGGGGGGAATTATGTGATTTTTACCAAACCCCACCATAGAAAAAAATCATTAGTGCGACATCATTGTTCACATTATAATTGAAATGGGAACAATATTGCTGCATTAATAAAAATAACACTCACAAAAAACCACGTTTTTATTTTTGATTTTTTTTGATTATATTTTTTTTTTCTTAATTTGAACATGGTCAGGTTTAGTATCATTGGAAAGGCCATGCTCTGGCCTTTTGAATGACACCAAACATGACCCTCTAGTTGTGACCTTTCGGGAGATAGGGGGGTTTCAAAGGTTCCTTGAGACATCCCCAGGCAGCTACGGGTTCCCCGGCTAACTGACGTCATCGCGCCATCGCGATAATATCAGGTGATGGGGGGGACCCAGAGGTGGAGCTGACATCCAAGATGGCGGTCCCCACCGAATCTAGGTCGTGATCCGGCACTGAATGGCTCCGGATCATGGACCGGCGCCTCAGGGTTTAAAGTCAGGTACCGCTTAAAGGGGAGACTCTCCCCTTTTAAGCGGTACCTGGCTCCTCCCTCTAGCTCCTCCCGATCAGGAGGGAGAGAGATCCAAAAGGATCTCCCCCACCCATCCGGATGATCTCCCAGCTTTGCCGGGCGGTCACCTGAAAATAACGTCATCGCTTCCGATGTGATGACGTAATTTGAATCGGGAGGCCCTTAAAAGCAGAGTCTCACTTCAATGAAGTCAAAACACCGTGGGACCTCGGAGCATAGAGGTGAGTATCTCTCTGGGCTCCCGGGTAGTGGAAGACGTGTGGGGAACGTCCAACGCATACAGCGGGAGTCTATGAGGACAGTCTCCACACGTCATCCACAGTGAAGTGGTTAAACTACTATTAACACTAAAAATATCAATAAGATTAAAATTTTACAACAAAAAAGCTTTTCTAGCACTAAAGAAAAAACAATCTATGCAAAAATTGCCCTTTACTCAGTAAACTAGTTTGGAAATGAAATAAACAAAAAACAACCTGTACTACGGACTGAAACAACTACAAATAAAGCACACACTCCCCCCTTCCAAAACTTATAGAGCCTGCTCAAACCAGTTTGCATCCTTAACCGACCATGTGCTGTATATGCGAGTCCCAAAAATCTAAATTTAGCAACATCTGTAATTAATGTATTACAATTGAAAAAGACTGAGAAATAAATATTGCAGAGCACTGCAAAACATTGCAGACTATCAGGGTTATTCGGAGAGCACCGAAATGTCACTGATTGCTAAGTATACACTGTGGGCTGCTGGCCCTCTAGGCCTATTTGTTATTGTTCATATTGGCTGCTCTGTAAATGTTGTATATGTGTTATATGTGATTTAGTGTGCTGTTTGTAATTCCTAATAACTGTTTAATATAGTGGACGAACCGGTCTTGTGCAATATATATAAGGGCTGGTAACGATTAAAATTTTTGTGTTCGATTAATCAATTTTTTTAAATTGATTAATTATAAGGCACATACAAATCCAACTACTTTTAGCTGATCTGCATGCATTGCAACTCTGCATTAGTCAGTGGTAAATGTGGGATACACTATATACAATCACCTGACACTGGTTAGTTTCAACAATACATGACTTGACTTCACAGTTCACACAAATACGTCTTAAATTCAAACTGTAGCACTCACGTAAGTTATTATATTACGCATGGATCCAGCTCACGCATGGATATATTTGCCCCCAGCTCACGCATGGATATATTGCCCCCAGCTCATACATGGATATATTGGCCCCAGCTCACACATGGATATATTTGCCCCAAGCTCATACATGGATATATTGCCCCAGGCCAGCTCATACATGGATATATTGCCCCCAGCTCACGCATGGATATATATGCCCCCAGCTCACACATGGATATATTTGCCCCCAGCTCACGTATGGATATATTGCCACCAGCTCACGCATGGATATATTTGCCCCCAGCTCACGCATGGATATATTGCCCCCGGCTCACGCATGGATATATTTGCCCCCAGCTCTCACATGGCTATATTTGCCCCAGCTCACGCATGGATATATTGCCACCAGTTCACGCATGGATATATTTGCCCCCAGCTCTCACATGGATATATTTGCCCCAGCTCATGCATGGATATATTGCCACCAGTTCAGGCATGGATATATTTGCCCCCAGCTCACGCATGGATATATTTGCCCCCAGCTCTCACATGGATATATTTGCCCCAGCTCACGCATGGATATATTGCCACCAGTTCACGCATGGATATATTTGCCCCCAGCTCACACATGGATATATTTGCCCCCAGTTCACTCATGGATATATTTGCCCCCAGCTCTCACATGGATATATTTGCCCCAGCTCACACATGGATATATTGCCCCCAGCTCTCACCTCCTGCCGCCGCGTGTTTGACTCCCTATGAGCGTCTGAAGGCATGGAGCTTGGCCTCTCGCCTGGGGGAACCACGCGACCAGCCGCGATTTCGCGAGAACGCAGCTGGTCACGTGGTTCCCCCAGACGAGCGACCAAGCTCCATGCCTTCGGACGCTCATAGGGAGCCAAACACGCGGCGCAAAGCAAAGTTATTATATTACGCATGGATCCAGCTCACGCATGGATATATTTGCCCCCAGCTCACGCATGGATATATTGCCCCCAGCTCATACATGGATATATTGGCCCCAGCTCACACATGGATATATTTGCCCCAAGCTCATACATGGATATATTGCCCCAGGCCAGCTCATACATGGATATATTGCCCCCAGCTCACGCATGGATATATATGCCCCCAGCTCACACATGGATATATTTGCCCCCAGCTCACGTATGGATATATTGCCACCAGCTCACGCATGGATATATTTGCCCCCAGCTCACGCATGGATATATTGCCCCCGGCTCACGCATGGATATATTTGCCCCCAGCTCTCACATGGCTATATTTGCCCCAGCTCACGCATGGATATATTGCCACCAGTTCACGCATGGATATATTTGCCCCCAGCTCTCACATGGATATATTTGCCCCAGCTCATGCATGGATATATTGCCACCAGTTCAGGCATGGATATATTTGCCCCCAGCTCACGCATGGATATATTTGCCCCCAGCTCTCACATGGATATATTTGCCCCAGCTCACGCATGGATATATTGCCACCAGTTCACGCATGGATATATTTGCCCCCAGCTCACACATGGATATATTTGCCCCCAGTTCACTCATGGATATATTTGCCCCCAGCTCTCACATGGATATATTTGCCCCAGCTCACACATGGATATATTGCCCCCAGCTCTCACCTCCTGCCGCCGCGTGTATGACTCCCTATGAGCGTCTGAAGGCATGGAGCTTGGCCTCTCGCCTGGGGGAACCACGCGACCAGCCGCGATTTCGCGAGAACGCAGCTGGTCACGTGGTTCCCCCAGACGAGCGACCAAGCTCCAAGCCTTCGGACGCTCATAGGGAGCCAAACACGCGGCGCAAAGCACGCGGCGCTGCTGCCGCGGCTTTGCGCCGCTGGTTGATTACAATTTTTTTTTTTTGTATTCAAAATTTTTTATTTTGAAATAAGTCATCATACAAGTAAAACGTAAAGTGAGGGCCTCGCAGGGCCGCATATAATCATCTGCAATAACTCAGCGTAAAGAAAAGAAAGAAAAACAGCATAGCATAAGAAAAGGTCATCAGGAATCATATGCATCGAAACTACATGATCTTAACATGTACAGCTTGGAAAAAAGACGAGACAGAGGAGATATGATAGAAACATTTAAATACGTAAAGGGAATCCACAAGGTAGAGGAAGGGAGTATATTTAAAAGGAAACAAAGTAGCAAAACAAGAGGACATAGTCTTAGATTAGAGGGGCAAAGGTTTAAAAGTAACATCAGGAAGCATTATTTTACTGAGAGGGTGGTGGATAAATGGAACAGTCTTCCAGTTGAAGTGGTAGGGGCCAAAACAGTAATTGAATTTAAGCAAGCATGGGATAGGCATAAGGCTATCCTAAACAAAAGATAAATCCAAGTAAAGTATCCATGTAATTGGGCAGACTAGATGGGCCGAAAGGTTCTTATCTGCCGACATCTTTCTATGTTTCTATGTTTCTACAAGGCGTATAGATAGCAATATAAACAGCGAAAGTCATCAAATATAATTATAAAAAGGAGAGGAAAAAAAAAAGGGGGGGTGAGGGAAAGATGGCAAAGGCCATATTAGTGCCGCCTCTGGCACATTCCCAACTGGTTAAAAACCGCGGGAAAAGGCCATGGTGGTTAATGGCACCAGGCCTGGTCACCCGGGGAAAAGCTCTTCCCCTAGGACAACCCAGTAAAGCCAAAACAAAATGGGGGGGGGGTCAGAAAAGGGAGAGAAGAAAAAGAGAAAAAGGAAAAAAAAAAACAAGGGGGGGTGGGGGGCAACATCCCCGAGTGGGGGGTCTCATCAAAATTAATTTTTCACGCAAGAATAATGCATCAACTGGCAAAGCAGGCCTCGTATGACCAAATAGGCATCACAAACATGTAAAGGGGGGGGGGTTCTCACAGGGAAACATCAGTGTCTCAAGTAGCAGAGGGAGGGGGAACACAATCAAAATAAGCCCCGACCGGGGAACTATAGCAAAAGAGTCATCAGTGTCCCGAAATAATGGGGTCATAAAAAATAAAATAAAAGAAAAATATGACAAATGGGCATTGTATCTTTGCTAGAGTGAAAAAGTCCTCGGAGACAGCATATAAAACACGAAAAGCAAAACACAGCAAGGGGGGAGAATCAAAATAAGAGTCATCGGAGTAGAAGGAGATGTTTGCATGAAGAGGGACAGGCCAACTAGAAAATAAAAGATCAGCCTGTATCGAACGGGGAGGCCGTGTGTGCAGATCCATCATAGCGAGGTTTTACATGGACGGTGCAGCTTGCATCAAACCACCGGACCAATTCCCCCACATCCGGGGTTCAGCCATGCGCTTCAGCCCGCAGATAGACCGCCTACCAGAGATCCATCGCGAGTTCAGCAGGATTGACGCGGGTAGAGGCTGAGGGTACTGCACAGCGTTATCTGTTACCCCAAGGGTCTCCTCCGCATGTATCTCTTCGCTGCCCCACTGCTCCAGGAGCGCTGCCCTGGAAGCAGTACCGCTGCAGCCCATAGAGGCTCCATCCGCCGGGTTCACCCCTTCCGAGGCCACACTTCGTCGACCAACCTCTATCGCCGCCACCAGTTGTCGCTCCGTACCACGTGCACTCGGCTCTCGCGGCACTCCGTCCTCCACCGCAGGAAGATCTTCCACGCGGCCGGCAGGGGAAGCACCCCCCAGCACCGCTCCAGCCGAAGTCTCAGGTCGCAGCTGCATCCTCAGCACGGCCATCAGTCGGCGCCATGTGCCCCGCGTAAGCAGGGCCTCGTCGCCTCCAGGCAGCTGGTCCAAGTAGGCCTCGAAACCATCTAGCATGGCTCCCAGGTTCTCGGCGGAAGATGGACGAGTCAGCTGCCACCTGTGCTCGCCCTCCTCCACCTTCTCCACAATAGGGTCAGCCGCCGCAGCCGCAAGATGGGGGCCCTCCATCTCCTCGGCGCACAGCATCCGATCACCCAAATATAAAAAAAAAGCAGGGAGAAGGCCAGAGCCCAGACCTCAAAATTATTAAAATATTTTTAATCAACCAAAAAAATGAACGATTAATCGATTGATTAATCGTTCATTTCCGCAGCCCTATATACTGCATATATTTGTGTTGGATGAGTGGTACACCAACAAATATATTTTCAACGGCTCAGGGATGTTTTACCACAAGGGCATTTCACTGACATTTCAGTGATGTTCTGTGTTTTCTGAATAGAATAACTATTACTTCTCTATGGGCATTTCACTGCCACCGAAGGTCCACTGTATTTTGCTGGCAATTTGACAATATTTGGCGAATTGCCAAGTTTTTGAATAGTCGAATGGCCCCAAAATTGCACCGTATGGGGAAATTCACCGTTCGGTGCAATTTCGAGGCCAATTCGGTGCTCTTTGAATAACCCTGTTAATATTCATTAGACCAAAGAATCTGGTTTCTCACAATCTGAAAGTACTTTAGGTGATTTATTTTGCAAATACCAAGTGAGTTTTCATGTTTTGTGTGCTGACGAAAGGTTTATGTCTAGTCAGTCTGCCAAAATGGCCAAATCAATGGATTGTTGCAGTCATGGCTGCCCATCCACAAGTCTCTTCCATCTCCAAATATGATCTCAGGTGCTCACCCAGTGACCATTTCATTTTTAGTTCTCTTACCAAGGTCCTTCTCCGGTTGCTCACTTTTAGTTGGGTGCCCATCTCTAGGAAGAGTCTTGTTCCAAACAATAATTGTCCGATTAGCCATAGGTATGTAATTCAGTTTTATAATGTGACTACTTTTTTCCCCAGAGGTTGAAGAAGTTAAAACACAAATCAAGACTGTGGAAGGACAGTTGCATATGTTCCATGCCGAATTAAACAAGTATGCAAAAAGTAAGAACTATTAAATGCTAATTTTACTTCACTATTCACAAAAGAACAATTCAACCTCTTGTGATGAATTTTTACACAAATTCAGCAGGAATTTGGTTCAACCTAAAAATGAGCCCAATTGTTATGTATATGTGCTTATTTGGAGGTCTACAGTTTATGAAATGAAGTTTTCCAGTTTAAATATTGCAAATAATGAATTTATGGTTACTTATTTTTATTGGAATTCCATTTAGGGTTGGATGCAAGCAGTTCTTTACGCGCTCGTTATTATCACACGAGTAGCAGGATAACTATAAGATTATCAGAGAACCATCTAACTTGTGCTTGACTTCTAATTTGCTGGACACCCTTTCCATAAAAATATTAATGTTTTTTTTCTGGAAAGGGCTGCTTTTTTTTTTGCAGCTTTGCATATTCTTGGAAATCCCTTTTCATCTGCAGTCTACCAATATTTTATACAATAATGTGGGCTAAATAACGTTCTCAGCGTTAAAACGTGGGCGCAAGGGAGGAAAAACTGCGCCTGCAGTTTTCCCCCTTGCGCCCATGTTTTAATGCTGGATTACAATACAGGCGCAAAAAATGCTGCCTGCATTGTTACCGCTCGTAAAAATCCTGGATGCTCGCGTCTGCGCTGATCGCAGCCGTGAGCAGGGGCGGACTGAGCCATCGGGCTCTCGGGCACTGCCCGAGGGCCCCGATGGGGGGCCCGGATTGGGTCCAGCCCTGGGTCTCCCTCTCCCATTTACTCGGCAGTGTGTGGTATCAAACTCCCACACGCTACGCCGGGGAAGAGAAGGAAGAGGATGCGAGCCCAGCAGCTCACATGTGGACATGCTGGCTCCGCCTCTTCCTCCTCCAGAGAGACAGCCACACGATGCAGAGCCTTCCTGCTGTGCTGGAAGTGTCCAGCACATGCAGGGAGGGGGGAGAGAGAAAGCCCAGCCAGGAGAGAAGGATTCTATCCTAACCTGTAAGTAAATAACAGGGGTGTGTGTGTGTGTGTGTGTGTGCAAAGGGTGAGAAGGGGACACCTGCCTGCCTAAAAATAAAAAGGGGACACCTGCCTGTCTAAAAAACAAAGGGGACGTCTGCCTGCCTAAAAAAAAGCGGAAACCTGCCTGCCTAAAAAATAAAGGGGACACCTGCCTCCCTAAACACGAAAAGGGGACACCTGCCTGCCTAAATACAAAAAGGGGACACCTGCCTGCCTAAACACAAAATGGGGTCACCTGCCTGCCTAAAAACAAAAAGGCGACACCTGCCTGTCTAAAATTAAAAGGGGACACATGCCTGCCTAAAAACAAAAATGGGACACCTGCCTGCCTAAAAACAGAAAGGGGACACCTGCCTAGAGAGAAAAACGGGACACCTGCCTAAAAACAATGAAGAATGGGATTGGCCGGGGTGTCAAAAAGGCTGTGGAGCTCTGTGATATGCTCATACACACTACACATTATTACTGTGCGTTTTATTGCTGTGGAGATCTGATACACTCATACATACCACACATTACTGTGAGTTTTATTGCTCTGGAGCTCTGTGATACACTCATACACACTGCACATTATTGTGAGGTTTATTGCTGTGGAGCTCTGTGATACATTCATACACACTGCACATTACTGTGAGGTTTATTTCTGTGGAGCTCTGTGATACATTCATACACACTGCACATTACTGTGAGGTTTATTGCTATGGAGCTCTGTAATGTGCAGTGTGTCAGTAATGTACAGTATCTTTTAAAGTGATCGTCAGTTTCCCTCGTTTTCCACAGGGACTTTCTGTGCCGTGGTGCAGGCTTAGCTGCAATGAGTGGGTGATGGCTGCTGCAGCAGAGCGCTGGCCATCTGGAAGTCAGGAGGGGGCGCAATGGATTCCCCAATTCGCGTCTGGGTCCAAATGGATTTTTTTTTACACCATTGTCAAGATTATTTTAATGAGTTAAGAAATAAATTCTTTAGTACAATAATGCACATGTGGATGTTGCGTTGTATGGTTGGGGTTTTGTGTGGGTGCGGCACACGGGGGGCCCCATGATCTCCAATTGCCCGGGGGCCCCATTAGTTGTCAGTCTGCCCCTGGCTGTGAGCATCCACTTGATGGAGTCCATAGGACTCCATTGAGTTCCCCCCTGCCGGTTACATGACCAGCCGGATCTCACTGGTATAGGGAGCACAAAGTACAGTAACCTCGCGCTGAAAGGTGCAAGGTACCAAACGCAAACGGGATACTTAACCCGTTTGGGTTTGGATTGTAATATGCGGTAAACACTGCAGCAAACGTTAATGCTCACGCAAGTGAGCGCTAACGTTTGCATTAAGATTGTAATTTAACCCTGTGTGTCCTTTCATTGATAGCTGTTTATCTAATTGTGATATAAATTCATTTGGTACATCTTGGTTTTAGATTGATAAATTATGCTATCTATTACTGCCCAGCTAGCCTAACTCTTTATCATAAAATAATACACAGTATCGATGACAGCCATACAAATGTACAAAATAAAAGCCAACGGTAATTAACGCTAGCACTTTGTAATACCTTACTTAACGACACGCTAATGGATGTTTGCCCTCCCCATGTTAAGTATAGGATGTGCAAAGTACAGTAAGCTCGCAGAAGCTAGCACAAATAAAATGATGCGCTAATGGGGGTAGTTCAGGAATGTGTTATGAATGGCATGCATTAAACACACTTAGGCTAGGGTCAGACGAACGCATTTTCACGTTGTCTGTGAAAAAGTGCGTTCGAACGAATGGACGCATTTTTTCACGGAGTACGCGATAGCGGTCATACGATGCGCATTTGCATCCGTGATTTTGTACGGATCATCAATAAAACACTTTGTGCATCTGGACGTTATGTTAGCCGGACATTAGCAGTGTCTGACATCTCCAATTCACGCACACACGCCTCTAGCGGACGCAGCGCACTCTGTACGTCAGTACTAGCGGTTTTACGTTCTCGACAAAATGCGTTTGTTTTCCACTTGCGTTGCGCAGCCGGACTTTTGTGCGACCGTACTTCGTATATTGTCCGTCATTGCCTGGCACTTGCTGCTACTACGGCCGTGATTAAGTGCGCCTGCACGCGCGTTCGCACTGCGCTCGTCTGACCCTAGCCTTATCCTGGCAGTACAATTACATATAGAGGTGCTAATGTTAATGCCAACTATGGAATAGAGCTCCAATTTTGTGTCCATATAATTCTAGACTATAACTTTACTTTTCATCTGTACTAGAAGTTGATTGTCAGTTTGTCTTAGGACTTACTGCGTGATAAACAAAAGTGACGTAAAAATTAACACAGAATGTAAAACCACTGATGATCTTTTGCATTTTATTAATTTCTTATGGTTTAACTTATTGAATTCTTAATTTCTTCTCCCAAATATGTAGAATAGAAAACCTACTTATCTTGTATTTTTCAGTTTTGCTCTTCCATGGAGGTAAAGAGGCTGATAAGAAAGTATTTGTAACTAATGGCCATGAAGAGAATTTTGAAAGTGCTCAAAGGACATGCAAAGAAGCAGGGGGCAACATTGCCACTCCACTAAGTGCAGCAGAAAACATTGCAACACAGGAGATCCTACAAACCAAAGGGGAGAATGCAAAGGCTTTTTTGGGTATATCCGACCTGCAAGTGGAAGGCATTTTTAAATATGTTGGAGGAGATAAGATAAGCTATACAAACTGGAACCTAGGAGAACCAAATAATAGCAAAGACAGTGAAGACTGTGTGGAGATTCAAGATAATGGAAAATGGAATGATATTCCATGCTCCCTATCAAGATTGGTAATTTGCGAATTTCAATAAATATCTTCCTTTTATATCTATTGTATATTTTTTAATATTGTAAAAGTGCAGAGGCATATATTGATACAGTTTTTTTTGTCATGCACGCTGAATCTTTTTAAGGGCATCATTACAATCGTCGCTCTAAAACGGGGACGCTAGGGAAAGAAACCTGCGCCTGCAGGTTTCTCCTTTGCGCCCCCGTTTTAGCGTGATATTACAATGCAGGAGCTATAAAAGCTGCCTGCATTGTTATCGGCCGCTAATCCCCGGGATGTGCGCGGCGGCGCTAAGCGCCGTTGCACGCACCTCCTCCATGGGACTCCATTGAGGCAGACGGCGCCGGTCACATAAACTGCGAGGCGAGATCCAGCAGGTTGGCATAGTGATGCACATGGGGAGACTGGGGGACTTTTCCCCCCAGTATCTCCCTGCTTCCCGGTGGACAGAGGAGGCGTTTGGAGCCGCGGTTCTCACAGCTGGATAGGAGGTGAGTATACGATTTACTTTGGGGGGGTTACTGCTGGTGCTGACGGATTCTGCAGCAGCAGAATCCGTTAGCACCAACTCCAGGCTGTGGTTAACTTTCTGATAACTGCAGCCGGATGGTAATTAGCATTAGGATTTTGTAATCCTAACACTAATTAAGACTTTGCATTCCCCATGTTAAGCATAAGGAGCGCAAAGTACTGTAACCTCGCGAAGAACAGCGCAAGATACCAATCACTAACGGGTTTTTTAACCCTTTAGCATTTGGATTGTAATATGGGCGGCCCACGCTAGGGCCACCAGGGCTAACGTTAATGCTCACCCCGGTGAGCGCTAACGTTAGCACCAAGAATGCAATGTGCCCCTAAATCTATATATGTATGTCATTTCATGAATTTGCAAACCTCAGAGTGAATTTTCAAAATGTTGGGTACATAGGACTCTATTCCAACACTGGTGTAAACTTAACCAGAACAGTAGTAAACTTGCAAGAGCAATTAAAGTCTATTAGGTCTATTCAAAGAAAGGAGAAACTGAGGAGAATGACTGGAAAAGTGAAAATTCTAGGTCAAAATAGCCAAACCAGAAAAATTCTCCCATTTATCTCACTGTCCAAATCGGCTATTTGGTCTAGATTGTTCTCTTCTCCTGACAGTTCTCCTGATTTTTATCTTTCTTTGAATAGACCTGTTAGGAGTTGGTAAATTTACAATAGCTACTGTATGGTTACATACAGGCTTGGAATACAGCCCATAATGTATTATATATTACCAATAAGAGGAGTTTTTGACTTTAATGAATTTGGCAACAGTTATCAGTATGACTGGTGCTATCACTGTTTTTCCTGGAAAAAGATACATGCAGAACTAGAATAAAATGTGTTATTTCTTTGTGTGTAAAAAATTGTTTTATTTTTTATCTCAATGGAGAATTGATGATTTGTTGTTCATAATAGATTGAAAACTGAGGTCTTCTTAAGCTACTGCAAAATAATATCCTATCTTAGCTTACAAAAGACGAGTTTGAATTAAGACTAACAAGATATGTAGTAGTGAAGGGTTCCCTCTGTCTGGCACTGCACGCTTGATTCTGGTGTGATGATTAAGGTGAATCGCTCTTACAAATGTTTGCACAACCTTTAGAATCCACTTCAAAATACTGGTCCTCATGTACAAAGCTCTCCATAACCACGCCCCTGACTCTATCTTCTCCCGTATTAGCAAGTACATCCCATCCCAACCACTTCTCTCTGAAAATAATCTGACGATAACAGTTCCTCATACCCACACCCCCAACTCCTGCCTTCAAGACTTCTCCCGAGCTGACCCTTTCTATGGAACTCCCTCCCCCACAACTCCCTCCCCATCTCTGGTCCTTCAAGAGTCTCTGAAAACACACTACTTTAAAGAAGCCTACTGGCTCACTCCATAACCCCCATTGTTCATTTCTCTCTCCTTCTTCCCACACAGCCCACATGCGCCTCCGCTATTTCTTGTACTCTATTCACCCTCACCTAGTGTCTCACCCCTCTTTTCTTAGATTGTAAGCTCTTGAGCAGGGTTCTTTCTCCTACTGTTCTGTGTGTGTAATGTGTAAGTATAGAAATTAACAAGCACCCACTCTAGCCAGGGTGGGGCATAGGATAGCAAGTGGTGAATATAACCTCTGGAAAAAGCAATCACCCACCAGCACTTGCAGGACTTAACCCTAGTAATATGAGATACTTGGATTGTAAAGAACCCAAAAGAAAAGTGGGGAGGGAAAATATAAAATTTAACTTTTATTAGACATGTAACAAAAAAACTTGCACATTCATAAGAAAATCATTAAAACCATAGGATAATAACCTGAGACCATATAGACCAATCAACAGGTAAACTCCAGAAAACACCTGATGCAAGGTAGACTTCCCAATACAGAGGGATAAGGTGTATACAATGTGAACATCTACCAACATATGTCATGCAAAAGGTGCAATAAAAATCCTCCTAATAACGTGGTGTGCAAATATAGTCACTAAATACATGCAATAGACGGAGTAATGCCGGACTGTATGGCTACAATTTACGTGCATCGATTAAAAAAATCACAATAAGATGCAGGCAGTAGCAGTCCGCAGTGAGAGAGTTAATCACATGTGGCCTGTTTGGGAAAGTGTATCACCACATATAAATAAAAGGTATATATTAATGTAGCACAACCAAAGAGGATAGCGATGTTATAAACTCCACTTCGAAACTGACATGCTGCGACAATATTTTGACAAATGTGATCATAGGATAAGACCCATCGGAAAACTCCAACTGATACGCATTAACGACTAGTAATCATAGCTCAACAGAATTGCAAGTCAATACGTGTGGGTCTCCACAAAGTACAAGGACGCCAGACAGCAGTACGAGAGGAGAAAGAGAAGAAAGGATGGCCTCCCACCACCTAAAGATCAACATGTCAAAGACTGAACTCCTACTTATTCCTCCCTCCAATGCCTCCCCACCTCCTGACTTCTCTATCACGGTGGAGGGTGTCACCATCTCCCCATCAAACCAAGTTCGCTGTCTTGGAGTTACACTTGACTCTGCTCTTTCCTTCATCCCCAACATCAAGTCTCTTTCCTCCTCCTGCCGATACCAACTGCGTAATATTTCCAGAATTCGGCCATTTCTTACCGCTGTCACCACAAAACAACTCATACACGCCCTGGTAATCTCCCGACTCGACTATTGCAATAATCTCTTATCTGGCCTCCCTCTGTCCCCTCTCCCCCCTACAATCCATCCTGAACGCCTCCGCCAGGCTAATTCACCTCACCCGCCGCTCTGTCTCTGCCGCTCCCCTCTGCGAGTCCCTTCACTGGCTCCCCATCCACTGCAGAATTAAGTTCAAAATCCTTATCCTTACCTACAAAACCCTTACTAACTCAGCTCCCCACTACCTGTCCTCACTAATCACCAAATACACCCCAGCCCGCTCCTAAGGTCAAACAGTGACCTGCACCTAGCTTCTCCCGGCATCACCTCTTCCCATGATAGACTGCAGGATTTCTCATGTGCAGCCCCCACTCTCTGGAACGCTCTCCCTCGTACTGTCATACTTTTTTTTTTTTATAATTCTTTATTTATGATTAAGCAAATCACAAGTGAATGCAATAAAGCCAGAGAAACAAAAACAACGCCCCCGTAGGGCCATGCCATATACAATGCAAGGGAATCAAACCATTAACGGTGTATGACAGTTGGCAGCAGGAAAGGTAAGCAAGTACCATCAACGTAATGCAGGACCGCTATTATCGTAATTGGTATCAGGACATAATAAGGGGGGGATAAAAGGGGGAATGGGGAAGAGTGGGAGAAGAAGAGGGGTGTGGGAAGAAGAAAAGCGAGAGGGAGAGGAAGAGGAAAAGAAAAAAAAAAAAAAAAAAAAAGGGAAAATAATAATTCCTAAAATCGGAAAAGGCAGCCCAAAAAAAAAGTGGTACTCAGCAGCGCTCCTCTGAGACCCCGCAGGGAGACAGAGGGCCACAGAGGGAACCACAGGACAAAGGTCACTGAAGGGCCAAGGGAACAGTGAGAGCCTAGGTGACTGTCCCAACGGCTCGCCCTCAATAAAACCATGCCTCTAATCCTAAAAAAAAAAAAAAAAAAAAAAAGGGGGGGTTAATTAGTGGGGAAGATAGAATAATATGAGAAGGGGAACAGGAGGAAGAGCAAAAAGGGGGGGGCATGAAGTCAGCATACAGTCGATCAGAGAATAGCCAAGGCCAGGAAGCGACCGGTGTCGGTCTCGGTTTTAAGAGAGTGAAGTACGTACGAGTATCACAGACTAGGTCGGATCATAAGGTTGCCCATCCGAAGGGGACCACAACTGCTCCCTACAAGCAGTAACCACATGATGGGGTAAACCCAGAGTCAATAAGTGAGTCTGTGCTTCGTCCAGCGTCGAGGCTACCAATATCGCCGAGCCATGGGGAATGAGCAGGGAGCCCGAGACTCCCCAGCGATAACGAACCTCATGGGTTCGAAGCATGGTCGTAATCGGCCGAACTGTCGCCGTGCTGCTAGGGCCAAAAACGGGAGGTCGCGAAACACTGTGACATCCAGTCCCTCAAATCGGATCGGGGGAGCTCGAATCGTCGCCCCAGAAAGTGTTCCCGCACAAGGACATCTCCGAACACCACAATGACGTCCTTCATGGCAGTCTGAGGGGCTGCCGCTGCCTTGCGGATTCTATGCGCTGATATCACCGGATCTGGGGCTTCGGCAGGGAGAGAGAGGACGGTCTTTATCAACCGGTTAACCATGTGCAGGAGATCAGAGGTAGGAACAGCGTCCGAGATACCCCTCAGCTTCAGATTCCATCTCCTATGTCGGGTCTCCAGAGTCAGTAAGGCAGATTGCAGTCCAGTGACCTGGGTCTGGAGTGCCCGAACTTGGGAAGAGGTCTCGGCTTGTGTAGTCGCTAAGGTGTCAGTTCGGGAGCCAATATCTGCCACCTCTGTGCGTAGGGAGGAGAGATCACAGCGCACCTCTGCCAGCTCCGATGCCCACGAGGAGCGGGCGTCCGCCAAAAGGGCCCTGATGTCTCGCCTCGTCGCCGGAAGGTCCTCAGAGTCCTGCGTCGTCAGTTGTGGGGTTTGCAGGGAAGCAGCAGGGCCCACCTCCCCGGGTGTCGCTTCCGCCGGTGGTCGGGGCAGGGCGTTTGCCTCCTTCGGGCCCGCCAGCGCGACCCTGATATCCGGAAGATTAGGGCACTCCGCCGCACCGATCCTCTTTTTTCCCATAGCCGTTAGACGTACCGGTATCTCGGAGGAAGGGGCTGAACAGCAGCACGAGGTAGCAAAGATGGCGGTCTGCCTCACCCCGCACCTAGGCCGAAAACCAACAGCCAAGTCAGTCGAAGCCAGGGAACTTCTCTCGGTCAATATTTGACGCCACCCGTTCCTGGGTATTTCGCTGCGTGAGGGGAAAGCAGGAAAAGTCCGATGGCAGCGTTAAAGTAGATTAAATCAGGGTGATTCTGCGGGAGCTGCCCGGACATGCGACTGCTTTCTTCAGGCACCTAGCCACGCCCCGTACTGTCATACTTTACCCTAACTTCTCTTCCTTCAAACGCTCCCTTAAAACATTCCTATTTAGGGAAGCCTACCACCCAACTCACTGACGCAACCATCAATCACTCTCATCTTACAGTCCTCTCCTCCTGTTTCCAACCCCAACCCTCCCAGATTGTGAGTTCCTACGGGAATAGGGCCCTCATCTCCTCCTGTACTGTTTGTCAAATGTTGTTCAATGTATTGTAACCCTGTCTATACTGTGCTTATTGTACAGCGCTGCGGAATATGCTGGCGCTTTATAAATAAAGAATAATAATAATAATAAAATAAAGGATATTGAAGATCCATATAACACATCCCAAGCTGTCCGAGCTGACCCTTTCTATGGAACTCCCTCCCCCACAACATTAGACTCTCCCCATCTTTCGTAATTCAAGAGTCTCTGAAAACACACTACTTTAAAGAAGCCTACTGGCTCACTCCATAACACCCATTGTTCATTTCTCGCTCCTTCTTCTCACACAGCCCACATGCGCCCCCGCTATTTCTTGTACTCTGTTCACCCTCTCCTAGTGTCTCACCCCTCTTTTCTTAGATTGTAAGCTCTCGAGCAGGGTTCTTTCTCCTACTGTTCTGTGTGTGTAATGTGTATGTATGGTTGTTATTTTGTCTCTCCCGTTGTACACCGCTATGGAACTTGTTGGTGTTTTATAAATGCTTGTAACTGTAACTGTACAGAAGTCGGGAAAGAGCATTCATTTTGCGCATGCCTAGCTTTCCAAACCAGGAACTAATCTTCAAGTTCTACTGTTGCAAATCTTGTAGTTGTGTCAAAAATCTATTTATAATTGTGATTGAAGAGACATCTGAGGTCGGCCATCAACCAGATTCCAAGGTAATACATCTTGTCTTTACACCAAGTAAATGCAAACTTGGATCCTTATTTTGTTCCTCGCGACTGCAGGTTTCCATGTACTGTCTCCATTTTAGCACATGATTGCAGGGCAGGCGCTACTTCAACACCTTGCCCCGGAAACATGTGCTACCCTCAAGGATACTCACAGTAGCACTTCAATCCATTGGACTTGTTTAGGAGGGATAGGAAACATCAAAAAGGGGGAGGAGCATGTTTGTATGTCAGTCATGCTTTAAAGCCAAATATCACACACCTGATAAGCGAAGAGGAAAATGTGGAATCTTTATGGGTAAATATCTGTTTGGGGAATGAACGGGGAAGTCAACTATTGTTTGGCATATGCTATAAACCACCTAACATAGATAATAATGAGGAAGAACAGCTGTTAGAGCAAATCAGGAAAGCTGCACTTCTGGGTAGTACTTTAATTATTGTAGATTTTAATTACCCAGACATTAATTGGGATAGTGGGACTAGTAATTCAGTGAAGGGAATCTGGATTCTGAACCTGTTAAGTGATACCTGTAACGGTAGGCCCCCTATAGGGGGATGGTGAGCCCCCAGTCAGTGTAGAGTGTAGCCTTTAGGGCAGGTATATGGTTTTGTTTGCAGACTTCAGCAATCCTTTGCAACACTTAGGAAACACGATGAATTCTACACACTGCAGGACAGGACCCAATACTTGAAAAATGTGAATAATATAGGCAGAACTTGATACGTGAATGCACAATGAATGCAGCACACTGCAAATCCTCACACTCCCAGCCAGGGAGTTCAGACAAAGCCCTGGGAATCACTCACACCATATGGCTTTGTGGCCAAATGCCTGTAAAGTGAAAACACCTGAACTTGAAAACACGAATGCAGTACAATGCAAGACAGAACTTGATACGTGAATGCAGCATGCTGCAAATCCTCACACTCCCAGCCAGGGAGTTCAGACAAAGCCCTAGGAATCACTCACACCATATGGCTTTGTGGCCTAACTGAACTAGACACGTACAGAAAATCTAAACAGACAAGATACATACAGAAGAAGTTCCAGAAGCCAAGCCAGGTCATACACTAGATATGCAGATATTACTTAGGGAGCAGACTAGAGAATAACCAGAAACCAGAGCCAAGGAGTCATACACAGATATCTGAACTTGAACTAGAATTAACACGATGAACAGAGACTCAGAGGATCTCAGACTTAGTCTATCCTGATCCAAGGATCAAATGCCTGGTTGGCCCTATATAAAGGGCTAAGCAGATCATGTGACTGCAGACCATCAGCCCAATGGGAATGGTCTGTAGAGCTTGAACAAGAAAACCAGACAGACTAGAAAATCCCTGCTCCCACCACCAGGGGGCAGGGTTGAGACGTAACATTACCTTCATGACACAACTGTTGGAAGCGCCAACTAGAAAGGATACCTGTCTGGATTTGGTTATAACAAACAATGTGGATCTTTTCTCAAATATTCAAGTAAGGGAGCAGTTGGGAAACAATAACCATAAAATGGTATTTTTTGAAATAAACTGAAAAAAATCACATTCATAGGGGGAATGCTAAAATATATAATTTTAAAAAGGCCAACTTCAATAAAATAAGGGAAGCTCTCCATCTCATTGACTGGCAGAAACTCTTTCATGGGAAAAACACAGTGGATAAGTGGAATATCTTTAAGCTAAAACTAGAAAAGTACAAGTCCCAATATATTCCACCGGATAATAAATATAAAAGAAACAGGCTGAAACCAATGTGGCTCAGTCGGAAGGTAACCAATAAATAAAAAATAAAAATAAAGCATTTAAAGCTTTTAAATCTGATTAATCTGTGGCATCCTATAAAGCATATAAGGCAGCCAATAAAGCATGCAAAAAAGCGATTAGATGGGCTAAACTAGAGAATGAAAAAGAGATAGCTGTCATGTCTTCGGCCCTGCGGCGCTGCCTGGGGGGTCTGGGCACCCGGCGGCATCACCAGCTGGCCAGGTGCCAGGTTTACAAGCTGGCCGATCTGCGTCTGGTCTGAAGGGGCGGGGCTTGGCGTGATGACACAGAGCCGCCGGCCTTAAGTACAGGGCGCGAGACTAAGTGCCAAGTCTATGTACAGATCTAAATGCATTATCTCTGATTGTAGACCTGCCCCGCAGGTTGCTGAAATCATTGCGCACTCATTCATTGTTATCAAGTACAAGTATATGAGAGTCATCCCTGTTGCTAATCCTGCATATACAAATGCCCTCTATTGTGTAGACTCGGAAAGTACTATTGACCATGCTTCTGATAAGCCAAGTTATATTCATGTCTCATTACACTATATCTGTCTGTGCATATTTAAAGTGCTTTCACTCAGTAAACACTTGGTCATGAAACCATTTGATGCTGAGTGGTATATAGTATTCTGTATCACCTCCCTGGCTGTGAGTGCTAGGTGTTGCAGTTCCTACTGCTATCAAGACACGTATTATAGAAATCTGTCCATAAGGATCCTAACCACTCTGATCTGGTGTGAGCGCCAGCGAGAAAGTGACAATAGCCAAAGAGAGCAACATTGATGTGAATGTGAACAAAGCCCCAGGGCCAGATGGAATTCACGAGTACTGAGGGAGATAAGCGTTGAAATATGTAAACCTCTGTTTTTAGTCTTTCAAGATTCTTTTCTTTCAGGAATTGTACCAGAGGATTGGAGAAAATCTGATTTGGCCTTATATTCAAGAAAGGTTCAAAATGTCTTTGTGGCAATTATAGACCTGTGAGTTTAACGTATGTGGCTGGGAAAGTATTTGAGGGGTTACTAAGGGATAATATTCAGGAATTCATTGTGAGCTATAATGTAATTAGCAAAAATCAGCATGGTTTTATGAAACACAGATCATGTCAGTCTAACCTAATTGCATTCTATGAAGAAGTAAGTAGAAGTATAGATCATGGGGCACAGTGGATGTGATTTACTTGGATTTTGCCAAAGCTTTTGGCACAGTTCCACACCAGAGATTACGGACAGCATTACAATGTTGGTGCTAATTTAACCAGAGCTGTTGTAAACTGAAAACCTCCACAGGCTGTAATGGCTCTGGGAAGTTTACAACAGCTCTGGTTAAGTTAGCACCAACTATGTAATATGGCCCTACTATTTTAATTAAGAAAAATTGGTCTAGCTGAAAATTCTTGTTCTTGGTGTTCCACGTTTGCAATCAAGAAATGCACACTGTTCTTCAGTTACAGACCTTTTATTAACCTGTTTGCCTGTATGAAGTAAAAGCAATGTTTTAATCTCTTGCAATAGCATGAGGTGTCCAGTCTCCTCCATGCACCAGTGAGATTAACCATAGAGCCGAACACTTCCTGGTACATAGCCCTCCAACCACGTTCACACCATCTGCTGGCTGGAGGTGATACTCACCGCTCAGTACCCTACCATAACTTTACATGTGCATTTAAAGCTACCATGCCACACACTCCCCTACCAATTAAATGTCGTCCCAACATTCCACAATTATCGGCCTTAACTTTCACACAAAACATTACCCAACCATTTTCCCAATGCAAGAGTCTTTTTCATACATAATAGTCCATTGGTCTTTTTATAGTCTCTGGCAACAGTCTATTATATTATTCACCATAGTCTCCAGTAATAGTCCATACTGATCTTGTGTGCGGTTAGGTTTCTCTGCACAATTCTGGGTTGACCAAGTGTTTCATAGGTCAGTGTTTTCGGCTGTCTTCTCTCTCTTTTAGGGTAGAGTCGCGTTTTGCTCATCTCATTCTGGTCTTCATCCTCCAGTGTATTGTCCCTTGTGATGTCCACAGGTGTCATTTGAGGATCTTCCTCTACACTTTCCATTGACAGTGTTTCTATGTCTTCTGCATTTGTTGGCAATACTTGCTCTTTCCTTGTGATCCGTCGACTCTGTCTTTCTTCTGTTCCCTGTGGATGGAATACCTCAGCTGTTAGAATCAGCAAAGAATTCACTTGCTGTTCTGGTAATGGCCCGCTGTAATGAAATCTCTGGAGTTCTCCATCAGAATCCCACTCGCTGTCTGTGTCTTCTTGTGTCTGTGGAACATTGGGTCTTCTTGTTCTAACTTTGGATTTCTTTGTTACGTCTTCATTTTTGTGGTTTTGTGGAGGTTGCTCAGGCTAGGGTCAGACTGAGGCAGTGCGAACGCGCGTGCAGCCGCACTTAATCACGGCCGCACTAGCAGCAGATGCCGGGCAATGACGGCCAATATACGAAGTACGGTCGCACAAAAGTCCGGCTGCGCAACGCAAGTGGAAAATGAACGCATTTTTTCGAGAACGTGAAACCGCAGGTACTGACGTACAGAGTGCGCTGCGTCTGCTAGCGGCGTGTGTGCGTGATTAGGAGACGTCAGACGCTGCTAATGTCCGGCCAACATAACGTCCAGACACAAAAAGTGTTTTATTGATGATCCGTACAAAATCACAGACGAAAATGCGCATAGTATGACCACTATCACGTATTCTGTGAAAAAATGCGTCCATTCGTTCGAACGCACTTTTTCACAGACAACATAAAAATGCGTTCGTCTGACCCTAGCCTCAACTGGAAGATGGTCACAAGGTAAAAGCAAATTCCGGTGCATCAATTTGTTCTACCAACTCCATTTTCTGGTTTTACTTCAAAAACTGGGATATCTCCCCCTTTCTTTTTAACAACGACATACACTTTATCTTCCCAGTAGGAGCGTATCTTCCCTGGACCTCCTTTCTCACCCACATTTCTTACCAATACTCGGCTGCCCTGTTGTAACTCTGTGCCATAGATCTTTTTGTCGTACTGTTCCTTTCCTCTTGATGCCGTCTTTGCTGCAGACCAAGATGCTTTTCCATAGGCTTCAGCCATCCGCTTCCTCCAATTTTCGACGTAGTCCTTATAGAAGCCCTTATTGCTGTCCCTTCTTACACCAAACAGGAGATCAATTGGTAATCTGGGATACCTCCCAAACAATAAGAAAAATGGCGAATAGCCTGTGGCATCACTGCAAGTGCAATTGTAAGCATGGACTACCTTCACCAGAGATCTCTTCCAATTAGTTTTCTGACCTTCGGTCAGTGTTCTTAGCATAGAGAGCAAAGTTCTATTAAATCTTTCAACCTGTCCATTGCCCTGCGGGTGATTTGGGGTAGTGTGCGAACCTTTGATTCCACAATAGTCTTTTAGTCTGGACAATAGCTGATTTTCAAATTCTCTCCCCATGTTGTGGTGAAGTCTCTCTGGAAAGCCGAATTTGAGGGCAAACTAATTGAACAGCTTGCCAGCCACAGTTTTTGCTGATTTGTTCATTGTATCGTACGCCTGGGCAAATCTTGTATAATGATCCATTACAACTAAGATATACTCACATCCTCCTTTACATGTTTCAAGATGGAGGAAGTCCACAGAAACTGGTTCAAACGGATGAGTAGTCTTAATGGTTGTCAAGGGTGCTCAGGTAGGTCCAGTGGCGTAGCATGGGGGAGCTGGGGGGGCCGTGGCCCCGGGCGCAGTTTTGTTAGGGGCGCATTTGCGCCCCTAAAACTGGCCCGGGGGTTGAGGGGACCCAGATGCCGGGCAGCGCGGGAGTGCCTGCCCGGTCCTGAAGAGTCCGTCCTGTTAAGGGAAGCGGCTGCGTGCAGGTGCAGCCAGTCACGTGGTCCGGCTAATCAGGTGGTACTGAGTCTCTGTACCACCTGACTGGCCGGACCGCGTGACATGCGCACGCACGCCACGCAGCCGCATCCCCTTCAACAGGACTGACTCTTCAGGACCGGGCAGGCACTCCCGCGCTGCCCGGCATCTGGGTCCCCTCAACCCCTGCCGGAGCTGGAGCAATATCCAGGTGAGAGCCGGGCAAATCCATGTGTAAGCTGGGCAAATCCATGTGTAAGCAGGGGAAATCCATGAGCTGGGGCAAATCCATGAGCTGGGGGCAAATCCATGAGCTGGGCAAATCCATGAGCTGGGGCAAATCCATGAGCTGGGCAAATCCATGAGCTGGGGGCAAATCCATGAGCTGGGCAAATCCATGAGCTGGGGCAAATCCATGAGCTGGGCAAATCCATGAGCTGGGGGCAAATCCATGAGCTGGGGCAAATCCATGAGCTGGGCAAATCCATGTGTGAGCTGGGGGCAAATCCATGTGAGAGCTGGGGCAAATCCATGTGTGAGCTGGGGCAAATCCATGAGCTGGGACAAATCCATGTGTGAGCTGGGGCAAATCCATGAGCTGGGGCAAATCCATGAGCTGGGGGCAAATCCATGTGTGAGCTGGGGCAAATCCATGAGCTGGGCAAATCCATGAGCTGGGGCAAATCCATGTGTGAGCTGGGGCAAATCCATGTGTGAGCTGGGGGAAAATCCATGTGTGAGCTGGGGCAAATCCATGTGTGAGCTGGGGCAAATCCATGTGAGAGCTGGGGCAAATCCATGTGTGAGCTGGGGCAAATCCATGTGAGAGCTGGGGCAATATCGATAACGTGTCCACAGGTGGGGGTGCACAATTCTTGGCTGGTCCCGGGCGCTGACAACCCACGCTACGCAACTGGGTAGGTCTGTTTGGCTTCTTCTTCTTGAGACATTCACACTCCTGTGTCACAAAGTGCTCCACATCCCATTGCATCTTGGGCCAATAGAACCGCTCTCTGATAAAATTCAGTGTTCTTTCCACGCCAAGATGCCCCATCTCCTGGTGGAGTTCTCTATAGACCAGTGGCCGGTACCTTTTTGGAAGCACTAGCTGGTACCTGGACTTGGTTTTCCTGTGCAAGGTGCCATCTTGTGCTATGTGAAGCTTTATCCATTCTCTCAGCAAGGCTTTTACGTCACTGTCTTCTGCTTGACTGGCTTTTGCACTGGGTTTGTGATTTCTGGCTTTGTAGTCGAGTATTTTTCCAATTACTGCATCTCTTTGCTGTGCTTCTCTTATTTCTCTTATTGGGATTGGCTGGATCGATTCCAGTAGTTGATCCCTCTCCCCTTGTTCTTCCATAGCCTCTAAGATTACTGAATTGAAGTACGGCGTTGCTTCCATTTGTTGCATGAGAATTGCTTGTGTAGACGACCTGATAACCTCCTCACTGACCTCTTCATTGCACTGCAGTATAAATCCATCAATGTCTAGCGGCATTCTCGATAGGCCGTCTGCATCTGCATTGGACTTGCCAGGGCGATATTTGATAGTGAAGTTGAAGTCAGCCAACTCTGCGATCCACCTCTGCCCTGTTGCATTCAGCCTGGCAGTGGTCAGGACATACGTGAGTTGGTTGTTATCCGTGTATACAACAAATGAAGGTGCATGATACAAATAATCCCTGAAACGCTCACATATATCCCACTTTAATTCCAGGAATTTTGATTTACCTGAATTATTATTATTATTATTCTTTATTTATAAAGCGCCAGCATATTCCGCAGCGCTGTACAATAGGCACAGTATAGACAGGGTTACAATACATTGAACAACATTTGACAAACAGTACAGGAGGAGATGAGGCCCTATTCCCGTAGGAACTCACAATCTGGGAGGGTTGGGGTTGGAAACAGGAGGAGAGGACTGTAAGGTGAGAGTGACTGATGGTTGCGTCAGTGAGTTGGGTGGTAGGCTTCCCTAAATAGGAACGTTTTAAGGGCGTTTGAAGGAAGAGAAGTTAGGGGAAAGTCTGACAGTACGAGGGAGAGCGTTCCAGTGAGTGGGGGCTGCGCGTGAGAAATCCTGCAGTCTATCATGGGAAGAGGTGATGCGGGGAGAAGCTAGGCGCAGATCACTGTTTGACCTTAGGGAGCGGGCTGGGGTGTATTTGGTGATTAGTGAGGACAGGTAGTGGGGAGCTGAGTTAGTGAGGGTTTTTAGGTAAGGATAAGGATTTTGAACTTAATTCTGCAGTGGATGGGGAGCCAGTGAAGGGACTCGCAGAGGGGAGCGGCAGAGACAGAGCGTGGGTGAGGTGAATTAGCCTGGCGGAGGCGTTCAGGATGGATTGTAGGGGGGAGAGGCGGGACAGAGGGAGGCCAGATAAGAGATTATTGCAATAGTCGAGTCGGGAGATTACTAGGGCGTGTATGAGTTGTTTTGTGGTGACAGCGGTAAGAAATGGCCGAATTCTGGAAATATTACGCAGTTGGTATCGGCAGGAAGAGGAAAGAGACTGTATGTGGGGGATGAAGGAAAGAGCAGAGTCAAGTGTAACTCCAAGACAGCGAACTTGGTTTGATGGGGTGATGGTGATACCCTCCACCGTGATAGAGAAGTCAGGAGGTGGGGAGGCATTGGAGGAGGAATAAGTAGGAGTTCAGTCTTTGACATGTTGATCTTTAGGTGGTGGGAGGCCATCCAGGAGGAGATGCCAGATAAACAGTCACTGACTTTTGAAAGGACAGAGGAGAGAGATCAGGGGTAGAGAGGTAGATCTGAGTGTCATCAGCGTAGAGGTGGTAATTAAAGCCAAAGCTGTTGATGATTTTGCCCAGGGAGGAGGTGTAGATGGAAAAGAGCAGAGGACCAAGGACAGAGCCTTGAGGTACACCAACAGATAGAGGCAATGAGGAGGAGGAGTTACCAGCAAAGGACACACAGAAGGACCTGTTGGATAAATAGGAGTCAACCCAAGCAAGTGCAGTGTCACTGAGACCCAGAGAGTTGAGGGTCTGTAGAAGGAGGGGGTGGTCAACAGTGTCAAAAGCAGCCGAGAGGTCAAGCAGGATGAGAATAGAATAGTGGCCGTGTTTTTTAGCAGTTAGGAGGTCGTTGGTGACTTTGGTGAGGGCAGTTTCAGTTGAGTGTAGGGGACGGAAGCCAGATTGCAGGGGGTCAAGTAGGGAATTGGAGGACAGGAAGAGGGAGAGGCGGTTGAAGACTAGTTTTTCTAAGAGCTTTGATGTGAAGGGAAGCAGGGATACAGGGCGGTAGTTGGATGGAGAGTTGGGATCTAGGGATGGTTTCTTTAGTAAAGGGGTAACTAGCGCGTGTTTGAAGGCGGGTGGAAAGGAGCCAGTGGAGAGAAAAAAGTTTGAAGATGTGTGTGAGAGCAGGGGTGAGGGAGGAGGAGAGGGGAGGAATTAGATGTGAGGGAATGGGGTCGAGCGGGCACGTGGTGAGATGTGAGGAGGACAATAAGGAATTGACTTCCTCCTCAGTGGCTGGGAGGAAGCGGCAGAGGGTGGCAGAGGGGACCTCTGGGAGTGGAGGTGGCAGATAACTATCTTGTGTTGGGATGTTGCTTCTGATAGTTTAAAGTTTTACTGAGGAAGTAGTCTGCCAGGTCTTGAGCGCTGAAGGCAGCTGTGGGGGAGGTGCAGGTGGGTAGAGGAGGGTGTTGAAGGTGGACCAGAGCCGTTTAGGGTTGGAGGACAGCGTAGATATAAGAGATGAGAAGATGGATTGTTGGCCAAGTGGAGGGCAGAGGTGTATGACCGGAGAATAAACTTGAAGTGAACAAAATCAGCTTCAGAGCGGAATTTCCTCCAGGCACGCTCTGCAGTGTGGGAGCATCTTTGCAGGTAGCGAGTCTGGAGGGTGTGCCAGGGCTGAAGCTGGCGGCGTGGGGCCTTACAGAGTCGAAGAGGAGCAAGAGTGTCTAGAGCAGAGATAAGAGTAGTGTTATAGTGATTAGTGGCAGCATCAGCATGCAGGTGAAGGATGAGGTATGAGGGAGGTGGTGAAGTAGGTTGGAGAATTGATGGGGGTCCACAGCATGTAGATTTCTGCGAGTGTGTGTGCGGGGTGGGGGAGCAGGGTGTTTAGGAAGTCCAGATAGGTTGAAAGAGAGAAGGTGGTGGTCAGAGATGGGGAAAGGGTGACATTTGAACTCAGAAATGGAGCAGAGGTTGGAAAAGACAAGGTCAATAGCGTGACCATCGCGGTGGGTAGGGAGGAGGGAGGATTGTGTGAGTCCAAGGGAGGACGTGAGTGAAAGAAGTTTGGAGGCAGCAGGGGCGGAAGGATCGTCAATGGGAATGTTGAAGTCCCCGAGAATTAGGCATGGAAGATTAGAAGACAGGAAGTGAGAAAGCCAGGTAGCAAAGTGGTCAAAGAACTGGGAGGTTGGTCCCGTGGGCGGTAGATGACTGCCACCCTGAGAGCCAGAGGAGAGAACAGGCGGATGCAGTGTGTCTCGAAGGAGGAGAAGGAGAGGGATGGGGGTGGAGGGAGATGCTGGTAGGTGCAGGTGGGAGAGAGCAGGATTCCGACCCCACCACCATTTCTCTCACCCGGTCTGGGAGTATGCTCAAGTGTAGACCGCCATGTGAGAGAGCAGCAACGGAGGCCGTGTCAGAGGGAGTTAGCCAGGTTTCAGTTAAAGCTAGGAGGTTGAAGGAGTTTGAAAGGAAGAGGTCATGGACGGCTGTGAGTTTGTTGCACACAGATCGAGCGTCCAGAGGGCGCAGGAGAAAGAGGACAGGCGCTGAGGGATTATGGGAATGAGGTTGCTGGGCTTGCAGGGAGGTGATTTATGTGCGATGGAGATAGGATGAGAGGGAAGTATTGGATGTGTTGTGGGGCCAGGGTTAGGGGATATGTCACCTGAATAGAGTAACAGCAGGAGGGTGAGAAAGAGAAGGTGGGAATGGGATTTGTGGAGTGGGAGTGATTGGCAGCATGAGAGATAGAGGGAGACCATGTTCTGAGGAAACAAAGGAGCTCATGCGAGGCCATCATGTGGGACGAGAGGGGAGGGAGAGATGCAGATAGTGTAGGGGTCGGTGGTAGAGGGGCAGGAGTTCCATTTAAGGAGAAAGGTAGAAGTAAAGAGCAGAAGCGTGAGAGAAAGCATGATATAGACATGTGTTTACTCGGAGTAAAAAGTGGGCCTTGCAGTTCCTTCCTCCAGTCGCGCAACTCCAGGAAATCAACTCTGAACGTCCACTTAGGATGCCACTTGGGGAGGTCACAAGAGTCAATGAATACGATACCTTTTTTCTGGTGGTGTAAGAGTCCTGGACCCATATGCAATGATCTTTCGTTTTCCATCCCTCCGCTGGTAGAGTACCGCTCCCAGTCTTTCTTGGCAGGCATCACAGTGCAACACAAAGGGTTGATTGAAGTCTGGGTAATCTAACACTGGCGGATTAGACAAGTAGTCAACTAACTGGGTCAGTACTTCCTGATGTTGGTCTGTCCAGGTGATAGGGGATAGTGATGAGCCGAACACCTTTGTGTTCGGTTCGTATCTGAACAGCCGAACGGCTGAAATGTTCGAATACTAACTCGAACACAATGTAAAGTATGGGGGCCGAACATGCAAAATGTGTTCGCAGTTCTCCTAAATGTACGGCGGCTGCCGGTACATTTAGGAGACCTGTGGCTGCGGCCCCCATAACTCACCTGTCCTGCAGCTGTCATGGCCTCCTGTTCCCCGGTCCCAATCAGAGCTCAGCATGAAGATGAGGCATGGGGCAGAGTTTTAACCAAGCTCTGATTGGTTAAAGTCGGTGCAAGACTTTAACCAATCAGAGCTTGGTTAAAGCTCATCTTCATGCTGAGCTCTGATTGGGAAAAGTCCTGCACCTGACCTGGACTTTGCCCAATCAGGGCTCAATATTGAATTAGAGCCCTGATTGGGCAAAGTCCAGGTCAGGCGCAGGACTTTGCCCAATCAGATCATTCAGCATGAAGACGTGGGGCAGAGAGGAGCCGCGGTCAGACGGACCAGCGGAGCTGGCGGACCGGGGAACAGGAGACGGGACAGCTGCAGGACAGGTGAGATACGGGGGCCGCAGCCACAGGTCTCCTAAATGTACCGGCAGCCGCCGGTACATTTAGGAGACCTGTGGATGCATTTTTTATTATGGAATGTCCGCGGTCAAACAAACCGCGAACATCCCATAATGTTCAGCGTTCGCCGAACACTCGAACGACCGATGTTCATCCCTAATAGGGGATCGACTTGGCAGTTGGCCCTCTTTTCTTGCCCCTGACATTTCTTTTTGTTAGGGGGACCCTTGCCCCCTCGTAGCGGATCTACTGATTTATCACTCGACAATGGATCTGATAGCAAATCATACAGTGGCTTGGCAATACGTGAAACGTTCTGGACATAGAACCTGTAATAGGAGAGGAATCCCAATACTTTCCTGAGCTCTCCTACTGTTGCTAGCTTCTTTTCTTTAATGGCCTGAACTGGGGCTACCTCTGCTGGGTCCATTGTATAGCCGTCTTTTGACACCATCTTGCCCAACAATCTAAATTTTCGCTTGAACAGTTCACACTTCTTTGCGGTGAGTTTGATGCCATGTTGCTGATACCGACGCAGGACCGTCTGTATATGTTGGACATCTTCCTCAAAAGAATTGCTGTGTGCCAGGTTATCATCTAAATAGGGCTGACATACAGCATGTCATCTCTAAGTCCTGACAGACAGTCTTCCGTAGTTCTTTGAAATTCCGCTGGAGTTGAACTTAAACCAAATGGAATGCGTACCCACTCATACAAGCCCCAAGGGGTAATGAAAGCTGTAAGGGGACGACTTTCCTCTTCAAGGTACCCATGGTGGTAGGCTTTTCCCTGGTCTAATATGGAAAACCAGGAGCTCCCACTTAAACTGTCCAACATGTCCTGGATCCTGGGAATGGGATGTCTATCGGGTATTGACTTCTGGTTCAGTTCTCTGTAGTTGCAGCAGAGTCGTATGCTGCCGTCCTTCTTTCTCACTCAGACGATTGGTGAGGAGTATAGGGATCTCGATTTTGTGACCCATCCTCGATTTAAATGGTCCTGCAGGTACTCCTTGACTTCTTTATGCAATGGCTTTCGGACTGAATGATAGGTCTTCTGCACAGGAGTTTGATCTTTCAGAGAGATATGCATCTTTAATGATGGGATACAGCCCACGTCATTATCATCTCGAGAAAATGCGTTACATTCTTCTCTGAGCATCCTCCTCACCACTGCTTGCTGCTCCTGATTTAGATGGTTCGATGATATTGGTGGGTCCCATGCTTTACGGTGGTTCTGCATCTGTGTATCAAGCTGCTGTTCCAAATTCACGGAGTTTCTGGAGAGTTTACCCTGTCCTTGTAGGCTTATCACATTCTGGTCAGGTACTCTTGGATGAACCTCCACAGGCTGCACTGCTGCTGGGTACAATGCTTTCACAGGCTGGACATGTCCCAGGGTGGTTTGCGGATCCAATGTGATATTGGAATTCGTAGTGTTGATCACTGCGACTGGTATTCGGAATGAACTGCCTTTACTTACGGTCACCAATAGGGATGAGCCGAACACCCCCGTGTTCGGTCTCGCATTCGAACTCGAACAATTTCAAAAGTTCGAACTCGAACTTAACTCAATGCAAGTCAATGGGACTCAAAAGTTCAATTTTTAGAGAGCCCTGCATATATGCAAGATATTTTGCAAGAGGGCATATATGCAAGATATTTGCCATAAAAGGTGTATGGGGGTCCAGGTAGTGCCCTGGGGGACAGGAAACAAGAACAAAAAGTAAAAAAATAAAGTTTTTAAAGGAACAGTGAGTGTTCCATAAAATAAGGGTTAAAAATAAAAATGAAAAATTCCTTCAAATATCGTGCCTAGCAGGTCCTCATAACCTGCCCGTGAAGTGGCGGATTTGTAGGATGTATAGAAAAACATTTAAAAACAATAAAAATCACATTTCAAATGACGGTAAACGGTTTTCCTTTAATCTATTCATAAACAACTGCTTGGGGCGGCAGCTTGTATTAAAAGAGGAGACATTTTAGGACACGCAGAACAAGTTTAGTGATTTTTTGGCTAAATTATGGTGAAATTTATACAGGCTTTGGATGAAAGTAACAATAGGTGCTTTAAAATTGGGCCTTTATCGTCGGCACCAGTGCCGTCACACCGTAACCCCTCTGTGGTATTGTTGTGGAAGAGTGCAGGGTTGGACCCTGCGGTCCAATATTAAAATTATATGAATCTGGTACAGGCGTCAGTGGCAGTGCACCCAAATATTTTGCCTTTGGTGGCAGCAAGTGCCTTCACACCGTCAGTGGCGTCACTATGGTTGGTGTCACCCATTGTGGTAACTCATGGTGTCACCCCCCCGAGTTTTACGTTTATTTTTATTTTTTTAACTACTCTTACTCATAAAGCAGTACTCCCATATAATACTGAATGCTCATAATACACGGCGCACATTACTGTGAGGTTTAAAAAATCTAGAAATAAAGAGACTCTTTACTACAGAATCTATACTATAATAGAATAAGCCTAAAAACGTCCGTCGCCAAAACCCTACTGCGCATGCGCGCGACGGACATTTGAAAGCGGCCGTTAGAACACACAGGTAGCTGCGCGTGCCGGCCGCGTGAAAAAAAAAAAAAAACGGCACGAGCGCGCGCAGCTACCCGTGTGTTTACACGGCCAGATGCCCCGATCCTCCAGCGGTGACCGTCCTCCGGCTGCCGGCGGGCCTCCAGGCTCAGGCGAGCCCCCGGCTCGGTTTGGGCCTACAGGCCCAAGCCGAGCCGGGGACTCGCCTAAGCCTAGAGGCCCGCCGAGCACCCAGCGGCAGCCGGAGGTAGTCACCGCTGGAGGATCGGGGCCGAAGTTCCAAACAAACACCCCAAAATCGGCCCTGAGCTCCAGCGGAGACCTCCTCCGGCTGCCGCTGGCTGCTCGGCGGCCCTCTAGGCTTAGGCGAGCCCCCGGCTCGGTTTGGGCCTACAGCCCAGCCGAGCCGGGGACTCGCCTAAGCCTAGAGGCCCGCCGAGCACCCAGCGGCAGCCGGAGAAGGTCACCGCTGGAGGATCGGGGCCGAAGTTCCCAAACAAACACCCCAAAATCGGCCCTGAGCTCCAGCGGAGACCTCCTCCGGCTGCCGCTGGCTGCTCGGCGGCCCTCTAGGCTTAGGCGAGCCCCCGGCTCGGTTTGGGCCTACAGGCCCAGCCGAGCCGGGGACTCGCCTAAGCCTAGAGGCCCGCCGAGCACCCAGCGGCAGCCGGAGAAGGTAACCGCTGGAGGATCGGGGCCGAAGTTCCCAAACAAACACCCCAAAATCGGCCCTGAGCTCCAGCGGAGACCTCCTCCGGCTGCCGCTGGCTGCTCGGCGGCCCTCTAGGCTTAGGCGAGCCCCCGGCTCGGTTTGGGCCTACAGGCCCAGCCGAGCCGGGGACTCGCCTAAGCCTAGAGGCCCGCCGAGCACCCAGCGGCAGCCGGAGAAGGTCACCGCTGGAGGATCGGGGCCGAAGTTCCCAAACAAACACCCCAAAATCGGCCCTGAGCTCCAGCGGAGACCTCCTCCGGCTGCCGCTGGCTGCTCGGCGGCCCTCTAGGCTTAGGCGAGCCCCCGGCTCGGTTTGGGCCTACAGGCCCAGCCGAGCCGGGGACTCGCCTAAGCCTAGAGGCCCGCCGAGCAGCCAGCGGCAGCCGGAGAAGGTCACCGCTGGAGGATCGGGGCCGAAGTTCCCAACAAACACACCCCAAAATCGGCCCTGAGCTCCAGCGGAGACCTCCTCCAGCTGCCGCTGGCTGCTCGGCGGGCCTCTAGGCTTAGGCGAGCCCCCGGCTTGGCTTGGCCTACAGGCCCAGCCGAGCCGGGGACTCGCCTAAGCGTAGAGGCCGGCCGAGCAGCCTGCTCGGCCGGAGGAGGTCACCGCTGGAGCTCAGGGCCGATGTTGCCTAACACATACTCACCGACATCGGCCCTTGGCTCCTCCAGCGATGGCGGTCCCGCTTGCAGCATCCTCTCTCCGTTGCTCGCCGGAATGACGTCACGAAAGCCTTTGACCCCGGGGGTCAAAGGCTTTCGTGACGTCATCCTGGCGAGCAACGGAGGGAGGATGCTGGAAGCGGGACCGCCATCGCTGGAGGAGCCAAGGGCCGATGTCGGTGAGTATGTGTGGAACCGGTGGAGGACTCGAGGCCGATGTAGGTGAGTATGTGCTCTACACACACACACACACCCTGCTTGCTCGGCCGGTATCCAAGCTTAGGCGAGCCCCCGGCTTGGCTTGGGCCTAGAGGCCTGCCGAGCCGGGGACTCGCCTGAGCATGGAGGCCGGTCGAGTTGCATGCTCGGGCGTCCTCCAGGCTCAGGCGAGTCCCCGGCTCGGCTGGGCCTCTAGGCCCACGCCAAGCCGGGGGCTCGCCTAAGCTTGGTCGGCATCCAGGCTCAGGCGAGCCCCCGGCTTGGCTTGGGCCTAGAGGCCCAGCCGAGCCAGGGACTCACCTGAGCCTGGAGGACGGCCGAGCATGCAACTCGACCGCCTCCATGCTCAGGCGAGTCCCCGGCTCTGCTGGGCCTCTAGCCCAAGCCGGGGGCTCGCCTAAGCTTGGATACCGGCCGAGTAAGCAGGGTGGGTGTGGAGAGCACATACTCACCTACATTAGCCCTGAGCTCCAGCGGTGACTGTCCTCCGGCTGTCGCAGGCTGCTCGGCCGGCCTCCAGGCTCAGGCGAGCCCCCGGCTTGGCTTGGGCCTACAGGCCCAGCCGAGCCGGGGGCTCGCCTAAGCCTGAAGGCCGCCCGAGCAGCCTACGACAGCCACCGCTGATGCTCCGGGCCAATGTAGGGGGACACATACTCACCTACATCGGCCCTTAGCTCCTCCAGCGATGGCGGTCCCGCTTCCAGCGTCCTCTCTCGCTCCGTTGTTCGCCGGAATGACGTCACGAAAGCCTTTGACCCCGGGGGTCAAAGGCTTTCGTGACGTCATCCCGGCGACCAACGGAGCGAGAGAGGACGCTTGAAGCGGGACGCGGGACCGCCATCGCTGGAGGGCCGATGTAGGTGAGTATATCCACGAGCGGGGGGGCCATATCCACGAGCGGGGGGGCCATATCCACGAGCGGGGGGGGGCGATATCACGAGCGGGGGGGGGCGATATCCACGAGCGGGGGGGGCGATATCCACGAGCGGGGGGGGCGATATCCACGAGCGGGGGGGGCGATATCCACGAGCGGGGGGGGGCGATATCCACGAGCGGGGGGGGGCGATATCCACGAGCGGGGGGGGATATCCACGAGCGGGGGGGGGCGATATCCACGAGCGGGGGGGGGCGATATCCACGAGCGGGGGGGGGCGATATCCACGAGCGGGGGGGCGATATCCACGAGCTGGGCCAATATCCACGTGCTGGGCAGTATCCACGTGCTGGGGCAGTATCCACGTGCTGGGTCAATATCCACGTGCTGGGGCAGTATCAATCCACGTGCTGGGGCAGTATCCACGTGCTGGGGCAGTATCCACGAGCTGGCCAATATCCACGAGCTGGGGCAGTATCCACGTGCTGGGGCAGTATCCACGTGCTGGGGCAGTATCCACGTGCTGGGGCAGTATCCACGTGCTGGGGCAATATCCACGTGCTGGGGCAGTATCAATCCACGTGCTGGGGCAGTATCCACGAGCTGGGGCAGTATCCACGTGCTGGGGCAGTATCCACGTGCTGGGGCAATATCCACGTGCTGGGGCAGTATCCACGTGCTGGGGGCAGTATCCACGTGCTGGGGCAGTATCCACGTGCTGGGTCAATATCCACGTGCTGGGGCAGTATCAACGTGCTGGTCAATATCCACGTGCTGGGGCAGTATCAATCCACGTGCTGGGGCAGTATCCACGTGCTGGGCCAATATCCACGTGCTGGGGCAGTATCATCCACGTGCTGGGGCAGTATCCACGTGCTGGGGCAGTATCCACGAGCTGGGCCAATATCCACGAGCTGGGGGCAGTATCCACGTGCTGGGGCAGTATCCACGTGCTGGGGCAGTATCCACGAGCTGGGCCAATATCCACGAGCTGGGGGCAGTATCCACGTGCTGGGGCAGTATCCACGTGCTGGGGCAGTATCCACGTGCTGGGGCAGTATCCACGTGCTGGGGCAATATCCACGTGCTGGGCAGTATCAATCCACGTGCTGGGGCAGTATCCACGAGCTGGGGCAGTATCCACGTGCTGGGGCAGTATCCACGTGCTGGGGCAATATCCACGTGCTGGGGCAGTATCCACGAGCTGGGCCAATATCCACGAGCTGGGGGCAGTATCCACGTGCTGGGGGCAGTATCCACGTGCTGGGGCAGTATCCACGAGCTGGGCCAATATCCACGAGCTGGGGGCAGTATCCACGTGCTGGGGGCAGTATCCACGTGCTGGGGCAGTATCCACGTGCTGGGGCAGTATCCACGTGCTGGGGCAATCTCAAATAATCCACGTGCTGGGGCAGTATAATCACGTGCTGGGGCAGTATCCACGAGCTGGGGCAGTATCCACGTGCTGGGGCAGTATCCACGTGCTGGGGCAATATCCACGTGCTGGGGCAGTATCCACGTGCTGGGGCAATATCCACGTGCTGGGGCAGTATCCACGTGCTGGGGCAGTATCCACGTGCTGGGTCAATATCCACGTGCTGGGCAGTATCCACGAGCTGGGGCAGTATCCACGAGCTGGGGCAGTATCCACGTGCTGCGGCAATATCCACGTGCTGGGGCAATATCCACGTGCTGGGGCAGTATCCACGTGCTGGGGCAGTATCCACGTGCTGGGGCAATATCCACGTGCTGGGGCAGTATCCACGTGCTGGGGCAGTATCCACGTGCTGGGGCAGTATCCACGTTCTGGGGCAGTATCCACGTTCTGGGGCAGTATCCACGTGCTGGGCAGTATCCACGTGCTGGGGCAGTATCCACGTGCTGGGGCAATATCCACGTGCTGGGGCAGTATCCACGTGCTGGGGGCAGTATCCACGTGCTGGGGCAGTATCCACGTGCTGGGGCAGTATCCACGTGCTGGGTCAATATCCACGTGCTGGGGCAGTATCCACGTGCTGGGTCAATATCCACGTGCTGGGCAGTATCAATCCACGTGCTGGGGCAGTATCCACGTGCTGGGCCAATATCCACGTGCTGGGGCAGTATCAATCCACGTGCTGGGGCAGTATCCACGTGCTGGGGCAGTATCCACGAGCTGGGGCAATATCCACGAGCTGGGCCAATATCCACGAGCTGGGGCAGTATCCACGTGCTGGGGCAGTATCCACGAGCTGGGCCAATATCCACGAGCTGGGGGCAGTATCCACGTGCTGGGGGCAGTATCCACGTGCTGGGGCAGTATCCACGTGCTGGGGCAGTATCCACGTGCTGGGCATATCCACGTGCTGGGGCAGTATCAATCCACGTGCTGGGCAGTATCCACGAGCTGGGGCAGTATCCACGTGCTGGGGCAGTATCTACGTGCTGGGGCAATATCCACGTGCTGGGGCAGTATCCACGAGCTGGGCCAATATCCACGAGCTGGGGGCAGTATCCACGTGCTGGGGGCAGTATCCACGTGCTGGGGCAGTATCCACGAGCTGGGCCAATATCCACGAGCTGGGGGCAGTATCCACGTGCTGGGGCAGTATCCACGTGCTGGGGCAGTATCCACGTGCTGGGGCAGTATCCACGTGCTGGGGCAGTATCAATCCACGTGCTGGGGCAGCATCCACGAGCTGGGGCAGTATCCACGTGCTGGGGCAGTATCCACGTGCTGGGGCAATATCCACGTGCTGGGGCAGTATCCACGTGCTGGGGCAATATCCACGTGCTGGGGCAGTATCCACGTGCTGGGCAGTATCCACGTGCTGGGTCAATATCCACGTGCTGGGGCAGTATCCACGAGCTGGGGCAGTATCCACGAGCTGGGGCAGTATCCACGTGCTGCGGCAATATCCACGTGCTGGGGCAATATCCACGTGCTGGGGCAGTATCCACGTGCTGGGGCAGTATCCACGTGCTGGGGCAATATCCACGTGCTGGGGCAGTATCCACGTGCTGGGGCAGTATCCACGTGCTGGGGCAGTATCCACGTTCTGGGGCAGTATCCACGTTCTGGGGCAGTATCCACGTGCTGGGGCAATATCCACGTGCTGGGGCAGTATCCACGTGCTGGGGCAATATCCACGAGCTGGGGCAATATCCACAAGCTGGGGCAGTATACATGAGCAGGGCAGTATATCCACAATAGACTGCCCTCTGGGCAGGCTTTACAACTAGTATAATAATAAACGGTTTATTAGATATTGTATTAAAACGGGAATATTTTTAACATTGAAGTCTATGGGGCAAAACATTTCCCACACCGAATACACGAAAATGTCCAAAATCACGAAAATAAAGTTGATACGAAAAACGAGCCAAAACTAAACGAACTGAAATGGAATTTGGCCGAAACGATCCAAAATTAAAATTGTTGTATTACGAACGAAATGAGCCGAAACGAAAATTTTATATCAGCATGCAGACCTATTTATACGTATATATCAACACGCAGATATATATATACACACACCCACAGACCTCAGACCATATATACACATATGCATATGGGGAGGTGGCATGTGGACAATCTCAACTAAATGCGCCCCCCCCTATTTGGCTGATCCCTCCAGAAGAAATGTTGAACCCGACAGAGCAGAGAATATATATATTATTCTCTGCTCTATCAGGTTCAACATTTCTTCTGGAGGGATCAGTCAGATGGGAGTGCAATTATTTGCCAAAATGTGTGTGTAATACAAGTCTGGATATATATATTTATAAGAATATAGATATATATCTTATCTATATATATATATCATACCTGCCATTACCTTCCCATATAAATTTGCTAAAAATATACACACACAAAAAACAAACCACTGCCTGAGACCCCGCGCAGCCCACATGCCACCCCCTCTTCCTGGCTGAATGTATCTAATTTATATAATTATATACATTAAGCCAGGTAGAGAAAGAAAAAAAAGGTTTTATTTTATGTTCCTGGGGACATTTAAAAATGTCCTCGGATTTTATTTTTTTTAGAAATGTGTCGCCTTACCTTAGCCTTGTGGTCAGTGGGGGCTCCCTGGATCCTGGTGGGAGCTGGGGGGGTCTGTCGTGGCAACAGGTGTAGTGGCTCCCTCCCTGCGCTGCCTGTCTCTGCCACATGTACCCGGGCGGCTAGCCCGCACAGTCGCAGCTCTGTCATCCGGCGGCCACATGCTCCTTGCTCCTCAAGGGGATCCTTGGGAGGCCCCTGCAGACTGCCCTCTACAGTGCCTGATTAGAGGGCCGTGTCTGCCTGACGTTTTAGTAACAAGAATGTTTTATCCCATAGGCTTCAATGTTAAAAATATTCCCATTTTAATTCAATATCTTATAAATCGTTGCTTATAATATTCTGCAGTAGAGAGTCTCTTTATTTCTAGATTTTTTAGTATTTTTTTAAGCATTTTCTATACTTTTTCAAAAAAAATTTTTAGAACTTTTGACGAACATCCCAAAAGGTTCGAAGTTCGCTAACTTTCGAACTGCCAATGTTCGAATCGAACTCTGAACTGATCGAACCGAACAGCTCATCCCTAGTCACCAACACTTCATTGATCTGTAACCCTTCCAGCCATAGTGGCTTTTCTTAAGGGACAAACAACATCACAGTCTCTTTTCCATCTGTCCCAGATGTGTACAGCATCGCACCATTGTGACTTGTCCTGGGGGAAGGACCATTCTTCGTCTCCCAGTCTTAACTATACTCCCCTCACAGTCCGACTGACAGGAGCGTATTACTTGAATGAGTGCCTTGGCTTCTCTCGGGTCAATACAGAAAGCTTCGCTCACCATACTGGTTGTATTAACTTCAGGGACTGCCTTTTGTTGTTCATCTTGGCTTTTGATAACTTCCTCAGTTACATTGTAGCCAATTATAGGGTCTTCTGCTACCTGGGGATCACTGGACACAAGTACAGGCACTTGACAACTGGGACCGGAGCCCGTCTCGCTGTTCAATCTGAACTCCACTTCTATCCAGCCAATAAAGGGTATTATGGTTAGATTAGCTGCCCTGCCAGTAAGCGTAGCATGTCCTAGGAGCTCTTCAAGTATATGTAAGTAAGTAAGTATATGGTTTTACCGTATGTGGAAGGTACTTTCTCCTCCAATGTTCATTTATTAAACTGGCTTGAGATCCATTATCCATTATCCGAAAACATCGCTTTCCAATTAACTTTAACAATTTAGCACTATGTTGTGAGAGTAGATAACTGACTTTACAAAAGTTTGGGTTGGCCCACTTAGGTACATTGTCTCTTTCTGCACTGCATAATGATTGGTGTTCTTGGGAACAATCCTGATGCTGTAGGGACTTTGATTGGTGGGTTGCTGTTGGTCCCCCTACAGCAGCCCATTCCCGTTTCCCTGAAACTGTCAGGAAGCTCGACATCCTTTGGATATATGTCCTGTGGTACCACACCTAAAGCAATGCTTGCAGTTAACTCTTCCTCCCTTTTCCTGGCAATCTCTGCAGCCATTCTTTCGCATCCCTCTCTCTGTCACCGGCTGTCTCTGATAGCCCTGTTTAGTTTCAGCGGTAATGGAGGCCAGCCACATCTTTTTCATTTCTATCATTTCTGTTTTCAGCTCTCTCACCAACTCCTGGATCCCTGCTTCTGCAAGCTGTCCTGTATCTGGGGCCTTTTTCCCTTTTTCAGACTGTGAAGGACCCGCACTGCCTACCGGTTGTGTTGGTGTTAATGTCTCCTCTGCACTCTGATAGTCTATTTTAATGCTGTCTTTCCACTCTGTCTGTAGTTCATTCATTCTTGTTGTTTTGGCGGTTACATTTTTCCTAAGCTTGCGCTGCCTTTCCAACTCCAGACTTGCAGCTTCATTTACTCTTTCAATGAGCACCTCATCAGAAATAGTCAGGTCATCCAGGTAGGGTTTTATTTGAAATTTAATGTGGTCACTTAGCAGTCCTGTGCCCACTGACCTTAGAAACTTCCTTTGCACCAGATCTGGATTGTACTGGTCTTCTGACCCCTTTTCTTTTGATGCAAATAGCAGTCTGTCCTTCAATTCAATAGCACGAAAGAAGAAGTTCTGAGCAGATTCTCTGCCTTATAGCATTTCAAGAATCTGCATGCTTCCACTAACTGTTCCCGCTGCAACTGTTTTAAAGCAGCACTTGCTTTCTCTTGCAGTAGTACCAGCTCCATTTTGAAACTTGCAAATCCTCTTCTGCAGATTATACAGTGATTCTAGGTTCTTGTTGAGAAGTTAATTCTGCCACTTTATCCTGGAAAACTTCTCCTGGCTGGCTCGCCAAAATATGTTTCACGTTTGCAATCAAGAAACGCACACTGTTCTTCAGTTACAGGCCTTTTTTTAACCTGATTGCCTGTATGAAGTAAAAACAATGTTCTAACCCTTTCGCTGCGGTGGACGCGCTCAGCGCGTCCACCCGCAGGTACTGTTGGGTGCGGAGGACGCGCTGAGTGCGTCCTCCCTTTGCCGCCAGCGATCGGCCGGATTCCGGCCGATCGCTGTGCCCCCCGGTGCGGGCTGACATCCTTGATGTCAGCCCAGCACCCGGGACTGCCGCCGGCACCATTAGATGTCATCGCGGCGGCGCGATGACATCTAATTCAGGCGCCCCCCGCGTGTGCGGAGGAGGTGCCTGAAAGGGAGGGGAAAGGGAGGGGGGAGGTCCTTCGGACCTCTCTCCCTCACGATCGCCGGGGTCCTGCGGCTGAAGGCAGGCACAGTTTGGAAGGGCCAGGCAACCCCTTGGGTGCTGGATCACGATTCGGCACCGAAAAGCGCCGAATCGTGATCCTCTCCCGGAACTGGCCGACACTTGGATGTCGGCCAAGCTTCTGGGAATGCCCCCTGACGACTGGCGTCATTGTGCATAGCATGATGATGCCAGTCCTGGAGTTATCCCCTAACTGCCACCAATGGTGGAGATAGGGGGTTCCAATGAACCCCCTATCTCCCGATCCGTGGCAGCATGGCCTTTCCAATGATGCCAAACATGACCATGTAAAACGTTTTTTTTTTTTTAAATAAAATTTAAAAATAAAACTAAAAAAATATTTTAATTTTTTTTTTTTTAAAAAAAATAATCAAGTTTTTTTTGGTTTTTTTTGGTTTGTTAATGCAGCAGTAATGTTCCCATTTCAATTATAATGTGAACAATGATGCTGCACTAATGATTTTTGTATGCGGTGCGTTTGTTAAAAATTGGGTAATTTTCCCCCAAAAAAAATTAACGAGACCCCATTTCTAATTTTTTTAACAAGCGCACCCCATACAAAATATAACAGCAATTGCTCACATGTTAAAATGTGAAAAAAACCACTTTACACGTAAATTATTGAAAATTCATATTTTATTGCATCTTTTGTTATAATATACAGACAGGACATGATGTATACATATAATAATGACATATTATGAATCTGCCGAGTCTGCCAGAAAGAACGATATATAATATGTCTGGGTCATATACTAAAAAAAGCCTTCAAAACGCGTTTAAACAAGATGAGCGAAACAGGTAAAAATTAGCTCAGCACAGAGGCGTGAAATGCCTCAGCAGCGAAAGGTTTAATCTCTTGCAATAGCATGAGGTGTCCAGTCTCCTTCATGCACCAGTGAGATTAACCATAGAGCCGATTACTTCCTGGTACATGGCCCTCCACTCCCAACCAGGCTCACACCATCTGCTGACTGGAGGTGATACTCACCGCTCAGTACCCTACCATAACGTTACATGTGCGTTTAAAGCTACCATGCCACATTGGATAGAACACTAGCTAAAAGATAGGATACAGAGAGTGGTCATAAATGGTAAATTTTCAAGATGGACATCGGTTAGTAAGTGGTGTCTCTCAGTTGTCTGTTATAGGACCATTTGCATTCCATTTATTTATAAATGACCTTCAGAGAAAGTCATGTGTCATTGTTTGCAGATGACACAAAACTAGGAAAAGTAATACAATGTGAGCAGGATGTTACTTCGCTGCAGAGGGATTTGGATATATTGGGGAACTGGGCACTTAAAGGGCAAATAAAATTTAATGAAGATAAATAAAGGCTATGCACTTTGGAGTGAAGAACACATAAGCAATGTATACCCTAAATGGTACTGAGTTAGGGAAATCAAAGTAGGAGAAGGATTTGGGAATAATCATAGACTTCAATTTAAAGGGGTTATTCAGAGAGTACCGATCTGGCCCCGTAATGTCATCGAACAGGGAATTTTCCCGTATGATGACATTTCGGGGCCATTCGACTATTCAGAGAGCAGGCAGTTCGCCAAATTTTGGCAAATTGCCAGCAAGTACGGTGCCTGTTCGAAGGCAGTGAAATCCCCCATAGAAAAGCAATGGTTAATCTATTCAAAGATCATCTAACAGCAGTGAAAATTTGCGGAAGGCTTGTCGGCTTTCTCCTGTGTCTGGTCAGTGCTGTGCTCGGCGGCACGTCGGCTGCATTTGGCGGCTGTCCGGCATGTTTGCAGTGGATGTTCAGAGGATTGGTGGCGGTGGGCGACGGGTTTGTGGCGGTAGGCTGGCTGGCTTGTGACAGGTCTGCGGCAGGTTTGCAGCGGGTTGGCGGTGGTATTCGGCGGCCAGTTCCCTACACTTCGGGGATCCTTCTGTGAATGCTGAATTCACCGCAGGGTGGGGAATTTTGCTTCCCCGAAGTGTAGGGAAGTGCAGGGAACAAGAGAGCACTGAAATGTCAGCGACATTTCGGGACTCTCTGAATAACTCCCTATGTAACAATGCCCAATGTCAAACAGCAGCCGCCAAGGCCAGCAAGGTATTGGCATGCATTAAAAGGGGAATTCACTCTGGGGATGAAAACACAATTTTGCCTCTTTATAAATTAATGGTGAATAATCCATGCAATTTTGGGCACCTGTCTTAAGAAAGGATATTATGGCACTAGAAAAAGTGCAGAGATGGGCAACTAAATTAATATGGGGAATGGAAGATTTAAGTTATGAGGAAAGGCTAACAAGTTTATACCTGTTTAGTTTAGAGAAACGGCGCCTTAGAGGGGATCTTATAACTTTATATAAATATATAAATGGGGCCATTCTAAACCATTGTCTAGAAACCTATTCATTTATAGGACTATACACAAAACACGAGGGCACACATTTAGACTGGACGAAAGGAAATTCAGCCTAAAGCATATGAAGGGTTATTTTACGGTGAGAACAATAAAGCTGTGGAATTCTCTGCCTGTTGAGGTGGGCGGGTCTGAGACTGTAATGACTTTTAAACGACTAGATTACTTCCTGCAAAAACATAATATTAAAGGTTATAATATTTAGTATGTGGGTAAAAGCTGCATGATCCAAGTAGAAATCTAACTGCCATTCTGGGGTCAAGAATGAATTTTTCCCCAGTGTGTTGCATATTGGCGAGCGTTTCAGATTGGGTTTTTTGCCTTCTTTTGGATCAACAACAGTAGGTGATGTTTGAAAGGCTGAACTCGATGAACGCATGTCTTTTTTCAGCCTATGTGTGACGTAAGTCATTTTGGATTTGGGGTGCATGGGCATGGAAGCATATTTCTAGGGTGCAGGGCTCATAATCAATATAACCCCATTGCCCTCTTGTGTGCAGAATATTGGTATAATCTGTGATTATGCAAGAATTCTATTGTCTATCTGTCTATTGTCTGGTCCTTGTGTATCTGTTATTTTTTGAAAGGATTAATTTGCCAGTTTACCCTGTCTCAAGAATGCCTATCTGTTTCTATTTGAATATTATGTAAATCTGCTGTCTGTAATCTGTTATCATCTCGATTCCCATTGTCTTGACTGGTTTAGAAATGTTACGTAATGTGTAATTGAATTGTCTATCTAATCTAATTATGTTTCACCTTCCAAAAGGCAAATGTGTCCCATTGTCTGTTTCTGTCTGTTTGGGCCCCCCTCCTGGCAGTTTCTAGGGGACGTTTTGTATATGTAAATGACCCATGTGTGACCGTATAAATCTATGTGTGTGCCCCTGATTAAACCAGTTCTATTTCAACCCTACATGCAGTCACGGCTCATGGTGTGGGTAGCAGCTATATTCTGTTGCTGTTCCAGCGCAAAGCTTCAGATCTACAGCCACGGCTTATTTCTGGGGGACACTCGCACGGCTGTCTATGTGTACCTATCTTTAAGCTGTGGCTAACGAAAGGCATGAGAGTCATGAGAAAAAACACGGGGGTCCAGCAAGAAAGCGGCATTGGTAGATGTGACCCTGTTGGGGTACTGAGATCTGTTACACTATGTAACTATGTATCTGGGGTCTGTGTTTGGGTCTACATGTATCTGGGGGTCTGATGTCTTGGTATACATGTATCTGGAGGTCTGATGTCTGGATATTCATGTATCTGGGGCCTGTGTTGGTCTGAGTATACATGTACCTGAGGTCTGATGTGTCTGGGTATCTCTATTTATTAAGTGAATTTGACATTGCCCTGCAAGACTTCTCAAAGAGTCCCACAAAGTCTGAAAACTCCATCAACTAAAACTACAGCATTTAGCATCACTGAAATGGAAAAAAGGACCCCAATGGCGCTTACTATTGATGGGCCGAACACCCCCGTGTTCGGTTCGCATTCGAACTGGAACACCCGAAAAAGTTTGACCGCAAACTCGAACACAATGTGAACACAATGCAAGTCAATGGGGCTCGAAAGGTTGAAAATTAAGGTCCCCTCCAAGAGGGCATATATGCAAGATATTGGCCATAAAAGGTGTATGGGGGTCCGGGCACTGCCCTGGGGGACAGGAAACAATGATTTTTTTAAATTATTTTTTAAAAACGTTTTAAACCCTTTCACTGCTGAGTGCTGAGCCATTTCACCACTGTGCGCTGAGCTCATTTTTACCACTTTTGCTCATGTTTAAACGCGATTTGAAGCCACGGGAAATGTTTTATCACAACGACTGGGAAATGTTTGACCACCAATGAGTGGGAAATGTTTGACCAACAATGAGTGGGAAATGTTTGACCAACACACAGGACAGGGTATACCTGAAATATGCCAGATGGTATACAAGGACACATTCTAACACAAGCCCAAATCTATCAGTGTTAGAGTGGTCAGGGATAGCCAAAACGGTACACAAGGGGTATCTAACATATAAGCCAAAAATCCATCAGAGTTCGAGTGGTCAAGGAATAGCCAAGGCCTGGTACATGGTGGTGGTTCTCATACAAGCCAGGTAACTACGGAGACTGAAAACTCAACCAAGTAGTGAATCGCCAGGAGACACTCAGCCCTGACGTAAGCAAACTCCTCGACAGGGCGATGAGCCGGATCGCGCTGTTTGTATTTAAACCCGGCGGGCGCACGTCATCATGCCGCACCCCACCTCCTGACCAGCCTGCGAGCTCCGGAAGCCGGCACAACTCCTGGCACCTGGCTTGTCGATGGCGCTGCCGGGTGCCAGGGCCCCCTCTGAGCCCCAGACATGACAGATACGCTCATACACACCACACATTACTGTGAGTTTTATTGCTGTGGAACTGTGTTATGTCCTTTTTTTTGTTTTGGAAGGGGGTGAAAAGCTGTTATGGGTCAAGGATGTTTACGGGGGGCCCATCGTGAGGTTCAGTAAGGGGCCCCATCATTTCTGATGGCTGCCCTGTATGCATCCGGTAAACAGGTCAGTGCACCCAAATATTGGTCCTTTGGTGCCAGCTAGTGCCTTCACACCGTAACCCCTCTGAGGTATTGTGGAAGAGTGCAGGGTTGGACCCTACAGTCAAATATTGAAATGATATGCACTTGTCACATTCAAGGGGGCGAAAAATTGTGTCTTAGTCGGTGGTGCACGACACCAAGAATCTAACAGGGTTATTCAAAGAGATCCGAATTGTGGCCGAAAGGTAACCGAACACTGAAATTCAGCGTACGATTACCTTTCCTGGCCATTCGGCTATTCAGAGAGCAGGCAGTTCGCCAAATGTTGGTGAATTGCCTGCACATACGGTGCCTGGTCGGTGCCTGTTCGAGGGCGGTGAAATCCCCATAGAGAAGCAATGCTTTGTCTATTCAGAGAACAAAAACCAGCAGTGAAAAGTTGCCGAAATACCCTGCCGTTCGGTGGTTTCATTCGGCAGGTTTAATATAGGCTTCAATGATAAAAATATTCCAGTTTTAATTCAATATCTAATAAATCATTTATTATTATATTCTGCAGTAAAGAGTTGCTTTAGATTTTTAGATTTTCTAGGATCTTTTAAGCATTTTTTAAAAAAAATGTAAAACTTTTTTTCCTCGAACTTTCCGTGAAGGTCCCGAAAAGTTTGAAGTTCGCGAACTTTCGAACAGCCGATTTTCATATCGAACTTCGAAACGATTCGAACTGGCAGCCCATTCCTAGCGCTTACCAGTGGGGTAAAAATAAGGACACCAAACACTTAAACAATAAACATAACTATTCTCAAAAACCACTATATGAACGTGATATACAACAACAATGTAGCACTCCCGTGTCAGTACTCGACAATTGTGCACACGTTTGAATAGTGTAGTGTTCTGGATAATACGAGATGTCTTAGGTTTTCAATAATAGGTTTATTAACAACTAAGCATACGGGTTCTCTATAACTGCAACTGGGCTGCGTCTCTAGTCAGCCTCAACTGGAAGACAAAATGGATGACCAACTGTCAACAGCCAGCCGCCGAAAGAAACACCCACTTCCCCCCATTGGCAGCCAGCACAACTACACCACATCTCCTCCCTTTTTTTAAAAGAAAAAACCACAATACAAAAAAAAAACAAAGCAAAAATGTCCAGTACAAGTCTATGGGCTCTATTACATTCTTTACGCAAAAATGCATGGTAAACGCGTGAATTTTTACGCAAAGCATTAATGCACGTAAATTAACGCTGGTATTACAATCCTCGTGCATTATTTCATCCATCAAAAAATAACGCGCGTAAAAGAGATGCACAAAAACGCTCGTTCATAACATTGCGCACAGAAATCGGTGTGCGGACTGTTTTTTCACGCGATGCACCCAATCAGAATTAAGAACCACAAGTATAGCATGTTTTGATGCCCTTCTGACAGCTAGCATTCCCTATCTTTGGTCTCACAGATGCAGACAAAATACAATACCTGAAAGAATATTTTAGCAAATGAAAACTAAGACTGGACATGCACTCACCTATTCTTTTTCATATATAATGCCCCGCCTCCTGAATGCACTGCATCTTCCCCTGTCCTCGGACGGCCCGTGATGCTGCTGGGGACGTGACAGAACCCCCCTTCTTCGGGTGGCCACCGGATGACCACCAGGCACAGAGGGATGGGTAGCATGGAATGAGCGAACCAAACGAGGCGCGTGGACCTCACTGGTCGGGAGCCAGGACCGGTCCTCGGGACCATAACCCTCCCAATCGATCAAATACTGAACAACACCCCTGACCACACGGAGCCTAGGATGGCATGAACCTCGTATTCCGCCCCACCTCGGGAGCGTATGGGTGGAGGAGGTACACAAACCCTGGAGTATTTGTTGCACGTATGAGGTTTGAGGAGGCTAACATGAAACACATTATGAATAGACAGACCAGGAGTAGTGCCAAGGCATAGGCTACGGGATTCACCCTGCGCACCACTATATAGGGACCAATGTATCTAGGAACTAACTTCATATAGGGTACCAAGAGCTTAATGTTCCTAGTGGAAAGCCAGACTCTATCCCCCACAGTATACAGGAGCGGGTTTTCTCTGTCTGTCTGCTCTCTCCTTTTGTTTTGTAATGTTGGTCTCCATAACCTCCTTTACTGTCTCCCATGTCCTTTTAAACGTCAACAAATGCTCTTCCAGAGCTGGCAAGGTGGTCTCCTGAAAGGTAGAAGGGAGCAGGGGAGGATCGAATCCTTAAACAGTATAAAAGGGTGAATGGCCAGTAGTCTCACTGACTGCATTATTTAAAGCAATTTCTGCCCAGGGCAAAAGGTCTGGCAATTCATCCTGTTTCTCAGATATGAAACATCGTAGGTACTGTTCCACTTTTTGGTTGGTTCTTTCAACTGCCCCATTAGTCTGGGGATGGTAAGCAGAGGAGAAGCTCAACTGTATACCTAGATTCGTACAGAACCCTCTCCAGCAGTTGGATACCAATTGAGTGCCTCTATCAGACACTATACCTAGAGGGACACCATGAAGCCGTACTATATTCTGGACAAAGATCGGTACTAGTTCCATGGCGGAAGGCAACTTGGCAAGAGGCACGAAGTGAACCATCTTCGAGAACCTGTCGACAATGGTAAGTATAACTGTACTCTCGTGAGATATGGGTAAATCAGTGATGAAGTCCATAGAAAGGTGAGACCATGGTCCCTCAGGGACAGACAAAGGTTGTAGTAGCCCTATAGGCAAGGTATTTGGGCTTTTACTTCTACAACATACCTCAAAGGTGGCTATATAAGCGGTAATGTCTTCACGCATATCTGACCACCAAAACTGTTTCTCTAAAGTGGCTAGGGTTTTGGTTATTTCCGTATGACCAAAAGGTTTGGTATCATGATATACCGACATAACCTGTCTCCTCTCACCTCACGGATAAAGTGCTTGCCAGGTGGTTTCTCTGCGGGAGCTGTGCTTTGGACAGATTGCAATCTCTCTAGCAAGGAAAAGAAACAGTAAGAACAGTTGTAGCGAGAACCCTCAAACAATAGGGCTTTGATCAAAGTTATGGTATTCATACGCCTCATACTATCTCGACAAAGCATCAGCTTTAGTATTTTTAGAACCAGGACGGTAGGTAAGTATGAAAATTAAGCTAGACAGGAACAGAGACCACCTAGACTGTCTAGCATTCAGACGTTTAGCATCCCCAATGTAAACCAGATTTTTGTGATCCGTTATAATGAGTATGGGATCTTTCGAACCCTCTAACAGGTAACGCCACTCTTTTAGTACTGCAACAACAGCAAGCAATTCCCTATTACCTATGTCATAATTCTTTTCTGCGGGTGTCATTTTCCTAGAAAAAAAACCACAGGGGTGTAATGGTTTTTCAGGGCATTCTCTTTGGGATAGGACTGCACCTATGCCAATTTTGGATGCGTCTACCTCGAGATGGAAGGGCCAACCTGGCTCGGGATGTCGCAGGATTGGTGCCGTAGTGAACGCCTCCTTAATCTGTCAACAAGCCTACAAGGCTTGGGTGCTCCATCTTTGGTTTTGAGCACCCTTCTTAGTCATGGCTGTGAGAGGAGAAACCACAGATGAGAAACCTTTTATGAATCTCCTGTAATAGTTGGTGAATCCCAGAAACCTCTGAATTGCTTTTAACCCTTGGAGTAGAGGCCACTCTTTGATGGCAGAGAGTTTCTGGGGATCCATCTCAAAACCCTCAGGGGAGATTATATAACCTAGGAAATGAACAGACATTATATCAAACAGACATTTCTCTAGCTTGCAGTATAACTCATTCTCGAGTAACCTTCGTAACACAGTATGTACATGGGCATGATGAGTCTCTAAGTCAGGAGAGTAAAGAATATCATCCAGATAGACGATAACAAACACTTGCAAGAAATCCCTTAGGACATCGTTTATGAAGTCTTGGAAAACTGCATAAACCAAAAGGCATGACAAGGTATTCGTAGTGTCCACTTCTGGTGTTAAATGCAGTTTTCCATTCATGACCCTTCTTGACACGAACCAAACTATACGCCCCACTAAGGTCTAGTTTTGTGTATATCTTAGCACCTCTAAGGCAGTCAAACAGTTCAGATATCAATGGGATGGTGTACGCATTACGTACAGTTATTCTGTTAAGGCCTCTGTAGTCGATACAGGGTCACAAGTCATCCTCTTTTTTTGGACACAAAGAAAAATCCTGCCCCAGCAGAGAAGGAGGAACGGCGAGGTTATCACGGATATACTCTTCCATAATGTCATTTTCATTCTGAGAGGGGGAATACATGGCCCCTCGGAGGTATAGTATCAGGCAGAAGGTGTATTGCACAGTCGTAGGGACGATGAGGAGGTAAAATCTCCGATTTTTTTTATCAAAAACCTCCTCAAGGTTGCTATACCATTCTGACACCTCCGTAGACAGTGGAGGAGCTGTAGCCATGTTCAGATTACTGACAATAGTAGTACTCCCCAAACACTTCGACAAACAAAAGGAACTCCAAGGGCCCAGCTTCCCCTGAGTCCAGTTTATGGTTTGGTTGTGTTTGGCTAACCAGGGATAACCTAAAACGATGGGCACTGTATGTGATTCAATTATTTTAAATCGTAATTTTTCTACATGTAGAGGAGCATGCGGTCACCAGATGACAGAGCTGCGACTGTGCGGGCTAGCCGCCTGGGTGCATGTGGCAGAGACAGGCGGTGCAGGAAGGGAGCCACCGCACCTGTGGCCATGGCAGACCCCCCCCCACAACCAGGATCCAGGAGCCCCCACTGACCACCAGGCTAAGGTAAGGTGACACATTTCTAAAAAAAAATTTAATCTGAGGACATTTTTAAATGTCCCCAGGAACACAAAATAAAACCTTTTTTTTCTTTCTCTACCTTGCTGAATGTATTTAATTATATATATTAGATACCTTCAGCCATGTAGAGTGGGGTGGCATGTGGGCTGTGCGGGGTCTCAGGCCGTGTTTTTTTTTTGTGTATATTTTTAGCAAATTTATAGGGGAAAGTAAGGGCAGGTATGATATATATATATATATAGATAATATATTTATCTATATTCTTATAAAAATATATATCCAGACTTGTATTACACACACATTTTGGCAACTAAGCGTCTGGTGATGTCTATGCGTTCCAGACTTCAGGCTCTGATTGACTGCAAAGGATTTGCAACCAAGTATTAAGAAGGGAAAGTTTGATTTATGATAATTATTCTGTCCCATTACTTTTGGTCCCTTAACAAGTGGGAGGCACATCTGCAAACTGCTGTAAGTCCTACACCGTTCACCTGAATTGGATGTACATACCTTCAAATTAAAGCCGACAGGCTGCAGTTACAGCACATTGTGTTTGTTTCATTCCAACTCCATTGTGGTGGTGTATAGGGATGAGCCGAACACGTCCGAGTTCGGGTTCGTATTCGAACCCGAACTTTCCAAATGTTCGAATCCTAACCCGAACTCGAACTCAGTACAAGTCAATGGGGCTGAAAATTCGGTTTTTAGAGTGCTCTCCAAGAGGGCATATATGCTAGATATTTGCCATAAAAGGTGTATGGGGGTCCGGGTAGTGCCCTGGGGGACAGGAAACAGGGAAAAAAAGTTAAAAAAAAACGTTTTTAAAGGAGACAGTGAGTTTTCCATGAAATAAGGGATAAAAATAAAAAAACCTAAAAATATCGGTGCTTAGGGGCCCATAACCTGCCCGTCAAGTGGCGGATTTCTAGAAATGTATAGGAAACACTTAAAAAACAAAAAAAATGACGTTTCAAATGACGGTAAATGCTTTTCCTTTAATCTACCCCTAAACAACTGCTTGGGCGGCAGTCTGTAAGAAAAGAGGAGACATTTTCGGACACGTAGAAAAAGTTTAGTGATTTTTTGGCCTAAATTATTGTGAAACTTATGCAGGCTTTGGATGAAAGTAACAATAGGTAATTTAAAATTGGGCCTTTAGCGTCGGCAACAGTGCCGTCACACCGTAACCCCTCTGTGGTATTGTTGTGGAAGAATGCAGGGTTGGACCCTGCGGTCCAATATTAAAATTATATGAATCTGGTACAGGTGTCAGTGGCAGTGCACCCAAATATTGTGCTTTTGGTGCCAGGCCAGCAAGACTGCAAGGCCAACATGTACTATCATACAGTAACCCCTCTGTGGTATTGTGGAAGAATGCAGGGGTGGACCATGTGGTCCTATATTAAAAAGATATGATTCTGGTCAAGGCGTCAGGGCAGCCAGATATTGTGCCTTTGGTGCAAGACTGCCAGACCAGCAAGTATCATCATACAGTAACCCCTCTGTAGTATTGTGTTAAGAATGCTGGGGTGAACCTTGCGGTCCTAATATAAAAAGATATGATTCTGGTCAAGGCGTCAGTGCAACCGAGATATTGTGCCTTTGTGCAGACTGCCAGGCCAGCAAGTATCATCATACAGTAACCCCTCTGTGGTATTGTGGAAGAATGCAAGAGTGGACCATGTGGTTCTATATTGAAAAGATATGAATCTGGTCAAGGCGTCAGTGCACCCAGATATTCTGCCTTTGGTGCCAGACTGCCAGGCCAGCAAGTACAATCATACAGTAACCCCTCTGTAGTATTGTGGAAGAATGCAGGGGTGAACCTTGCGGTCCTAGATTAAATAGATATGATTCTGGTCAAGGCGTCAGTGCACCCAGATATTCTGCCTTTGGTGCAAGACTGCCAGGCCAGCAAGTATCATCATACAGTAACCCCTCTGTGGTATTGTGGAAGAATGCAGGGGTGGACCTTGCGGTCCTATATTAAAAAGATATGATATTCTGCCTTTGGTGCAAGACTGCCAGGCCAGCAAGTATCATCATACAGTAACCCCTCTGTAGTATTGTAGAAGAATGCAGGGGTGGACCATGTGGTCCTATATTAAAAAGATATGCATCTGTTAAAGGCGTCAGTGCACCCAGATATTGTGCTTTTGGTGCCAGGCCAGCAAGTACTATCATACAGTAACACCGCTGTAGTATTGTGGAAGAGTGAACCCTGCGGTTCAAAAAATTGTGCTGGGGCAAATCAATGTGCTGGGGCAAATCCATGAGCTGGGGCAAATCCATGTGTGAGCTGGGGCAATATCCTATGAGCTGGGGCAAATCCATGTGCTGGGGCAAATCATGTGCTGGGGCAAATCCATGTGTGAGCTCTGGCAATATCCTATGAGCTGGGGCAAATCCATTTGCTGGGGCAAATCCATGTGTTGGGGCAAGATCCATGTGCTGGGGCAAATCCATGAGCTGGGGCAAATCCATGTGTGAGCTGGGGCAATATCCTTTGAGTGGGGCAAATCCATGTGCTGGGGCAAATCCATGTGCTGGGGCAAATCAATGTGCTGGGGCAAATCCATGAGCTGGCCAAATCCATGTGTGAGCTCTGGCAATATCCTATGAGCTGGGGAAAATCCATGTGCTGGGGCAAATCCATGTGCTGGGGCAAATCAATGTGCTGGGGCAAAATCCATGAGCTGGGGCAAATCCATGTGTGAGCTGGGGCAATATCCTATGAGCTGGGGCAAATCAATGTGCTGGGTCAAATCCATGAGCTGACGCAAATCAATGTGCTGGGGCAAATCCATGAGCTGGGGCAAATCCATGTGCTGGGGCAAATCCATGAGCTGGGGCAAATCCATGTGCTGGGGCAAATCAATGTGCTGGGGCAAATCCATGAGCTGGGGCAAATCCATGAGCTGGACTGCTGGGGCAATAGAGTTAGACAGCTTTGAAACGAGAAGAACAGATGTTCCGAAAAAAACGAAAATTTCCGAAATAACGAAAAGCCGATACAAAAAACGAACAAAGTGACACGAAAAATACGAAAAATGGCCGATATTCCGAAAAATAAATGTACCCGAAAAACGAATCGAGCCGAACCGAATCGAAACAGAAAGTGGTCGAAACGAGCCGAATCGAAAAGTTAAAAAATTCAAAAAATCGAACCGAATCGAACCGAAAAAAAACCGTGCACATCCCTAGTGCCTGGAAAGGTGTTACACAAGTGTTGCTTTAGAGCGTCCTCAAGTTTTTGATATTGTGCCTTTGGTGAAGACTGCCAGGCCACCAAGTACAATCATACAGTAACCCCTCTGTAGTATTGTGGAAGAATGCAGGGGTGGACCATGTGGTCCTATATTAAAAAGATACGCATCTGTTAAAGGCGTCAGTGCACCCAGATATTGTGCTTTTGGTGCCAGGCCAGCAAGTACTATCATACAGTAACACCGCTGTAGTATTGTGGAAGAGTGAACCCTGCGGTTCAAAAATTAAAAAATTTTATTATAATCTGGCACAGGCATCATTGCAGCCAAATATTGTGCCTTTCATGGCAGCAAGTGCGTTCACAACTGTAACCCTTTTGTGGTATTGTGGAAGAGTTCAGTGCTGGAAGTTTTGTGAATGCAGAAGACATCCCCGATCTATTCCGTTACGTCAGCATCAGGGGAATGATAGCTGCTGATCCAGGACTGATTCATTTTTATAAATGTCAGCCGGTCTACAGAGTCGGTGGACAGACGCACTCTTTTGTCTGTGACAAAACCTCCAGCGGCACTGAACGTCCTTTCAGAAAGCATGCTAGATTAAGGGCAACCTAGTAGCTGCAAAGCATATTGGCTAAGTTCTGGCCAGTGATCCAATCTCAACACCCAGTAAGCCAGTGGATCATCTGCTGGAAAGGTATCCAGGTCTGCCCTTGCCCCTAGGTAGTCCTGCACCATATGGTGAAGACCCTGGCAATGGGTGCCTACATTTGACACCCCTGGGCGTCGTGGACTAAAAAAATTTAAAAATGCATCAGTCAAGCAGCCCTGGCCTTCACCACTATTCCTCTGATCACGCGCAGCCTCAGAAGCACGTGTGTCATCACTTGGTAACCTACCAGTGCCTGGTAGGGATGTGCGTTTCGGGTTTTCGGAATTTCCACGAAATTTCCCGATTCGTGTCTTCGGATTCGCCGAATTTCCGAAATTTTTTTGATCCGAAAACGGCAGATCCGAAATGTTTTCCGAGCCGAATCGAAAATTTTTCGGAATTTTCGAATGGACTTGAAATGTGTCAAATCGAAATTTATTTTCCCTCTATTCATGATTTCGGTTCCATTAGGGATTTCGGTAATTCTGAACATCGTATATTTAACTATTATCGGTTATATCGCTGATTCTGTAAATTTTGTATTTGTAAATGTGCTGGGGCAAATCAATGTGCTGGAGCAAATCCATGAGCTGGGGCAAATCAATGTGCTGGGGCAAATCAATGTGCTGGGGCAAATCCATGAGCTGGGGCAAATCCATGTGTGAGCTGGGGCAATATCCTATGAGCTGGGGCAAATCCATATGCTGGGGCAAATCAATGTGCTGGGGCAAATCCATGAGCTGGGGCAAATCCATGTGTGAGCTCTGGCAATATCCTATGAGCTGGGGCAAATCCATGTGCTGGGCAAATCCATGTGCTGGGGCAAATCCATGTGCTGGGGAAATCAATGTGCTGGGGCAAATCCATGAGCTGGGGCAAATCCATGTGTGAGCTGGGGCAATATCCTTTGAGCTGGGGCAAATCCATGTGCTGGGCAAATCCATGTGCTGGGGCAAATCAATGTGCTGGGGCAAAATCCATGAGCTGGGGCAAATCAATGTGTGAGCTCTGGCAATATCCTATGAGCTGGGGCAAATCCATGAGCTGGGGCAAATCCATGTGCTGGGGCAAATCCATGTGCTGGGCAAATCAATGTGCTGGGTCAAATCCATGAGCTGGGGCAAATCCATGAGCTGGACTGCTGGGGCAATAGAGTTCGACAGCTTTGAAACGAGAAGAACAGATGTTCTGAAAAAAACAAAAATTTCCGAAATAACGAAAGGCCGATACAAAAAAACGAGCAAAGTGACACGAAAAAATACGAAAAATGGCCGATATTCCGAAAAAAAATGTACCCGAAAAACGAATCGAGCCCGAACCGAATCGAAACAGAAAGTGGTCGAAACGAGCCGAATAGAAAATGTTAAAAAATTCGAAAAAATCGAACCGAATCGAACCGAAAAAAAATCGGTGCACATCCCTAGTGCCTGAAAGGTGTTACACAAGTGTTGCTTTAGAGCGTCCTCAAGTTTTTGATATTGTGCCTTTGGTGAAGACTGCCAGGCCACCAAGTACAATCATACAGTAACCCCTCTGTAGTATTGTGGAAGAATGCAGGGGTGGACCTTGCGGTCCTATATTAAAAAGATATGATATTCTGCCTTTGGTGCAAGACTGCCAGGCCAGCAAGTATCATCATACAGTAACCCCTCTGTAGTATTGTGGAAGAATGCAGGGGTGGACCATGTGGTCTATATTAAAAAGATATGCATCTGTTAAAGGCGTCAGTGCACCCAGATATTGTGCTTTTGGTGCCAGGCAGCAAGTACTATCATACAGTAACACCGCTGTAGTATTGTGGAAGAGTGAACCCTGCGGTTCAAAAAATTAAAATGTGTTAAATCTGGCACAGGCATCATTGCAGCAAATATTGTGCCTTTCATGGCAGCAAGTGCGTTCACAACTGTAACCCTTTTGTGGTATTGTGGAAGAGTTCAGTGCTGGAGGTTTTGTTGAATGCAGAAGACATCCCGATCTATTCCGTTACGTCAGCATCAGCGGATTGATAGCTGCTGATCCAGGACTGATTCATTTTATAAATGTCAGCCGGTCTACAGAGTCGGTGGACAGACGCACTCTTTTGTCTGTGACAAAACTCCAGCGGCAACTGAACGTCCTTTCAGAAAGCACGCTAGATTAAGGGCAACCTAGTAGCTGCAAAGCATATTGGCTAAATTCTGGCCAGTGATCCAATCTCAACACCCAGTAAGCCAGTGGATCATCTGCTGGAAAGGTATCCAGGTCTGCCCTTGCCCCTAGGTAGTCCTGCACCATATGGTGAAGACCCTGGCAATGGGTGCCTACATTTGACGCCCCTGGGCGTCGTGGACTAAAAAAATTTAAAAATGCATCAGTCAAGCGGCCCTGGCCTTCACCACTATTCCTCTGATCACCCGCAGCCTCAGAAGCACGTGTGTCATCACTTGGTAACCTACCAGTGCCTGGTAGGGATGTGCATTTCGGGTTTTCGGAATTTCGGAATTTTCACGAAATTTCCCGATTCGTGTCTTCGGATTCGCCGAAGTTCCGAAATTTTTTTGATCCGAAAACGGCAGATCCGAAATGTTTTCCGAGCCGAATCGAAAAATTTTCGGAATTTTCGAATGGACTTGAAATGTGTCGAATCGAAATTTATTTTCCCTCTATTCATGATTTCGGTTCCATTCGGGATTTCGGTTCCATTTCGGTAATTCTGAACATCGTATATTTAACTATTATCGGTTATATCGCTGATTCTGTAAATTTTGTATTTGTAAATGTGCTGGGGCAAATCAATGTGCTGGAGCAAATCCATGAGCTGGGGCAAATCAATGTGCTGGGGCAAATCAATGTGCTGGGGCAAATCCATGAGCTGGGGCAAATCCATGTGTGAGCTGGGGCAATATCCTATGAGCTGGGGCAAATCCATGTGCTGGGGCAATCCATGTGCTGGGGCAAATATCCATGAGCTGGGGCAAATCAATGTGCTGGGGCAAATCCATGAGCTGGGGCAAATCCATGTGCTGGGGCAAATCCATGTGCTGGGGCAAATCAATGTGCTGGGGCAAATCCATGAGCTGGGGCAAATCCATGAGCTGGACTGCTGGGGCAATAGAGTTAGACAGCTTTGAAACGAGAAGAACAGATGTTCCGAAAAAAACAAAAATTTCCGAAATAACGAAAAGCCGATACAAAAAACGAGCAAAGTGACACGAAAAATACGAAAAATGGCCGATATTCCGAAAAATAAATGTACCCGAAAAACGAATCGAGCCGAACCGAATCGAAACAGAAAGTGGTCGAAACGAGCCGAATCGAAAAGTTAAAAAATTCGAAAAAATCGAACCGAATCGAACTGAAAAAAAATCGGTGCACATCCCTAGTGCCTGGAAAGGTGTTACACAAGTGTTGCTTTAGAGCGTCCTCAAGTTTTTTCATCCTGTGCTCCCTCTGTGCGGGCAGGATGAGCTCTGCAACTTTACCCTTGTATCGTGGATCAAGAAGGGTTGCCAACCAGTAATGATCCCTCTCCTTGATAGCACGAATCCTGGGGTCCTTTAGCAGGCTTTGCATTATTAGGGAGCCCATGCAGCGTAGGTTGGAGATGGCATTAGCTTCCGAGTCTTCCTGGTCAATGAGGATGACCCCATCGTGCACTTCCTCCTCCCAGCCACGCACTAGCCCTGGTGTTTCTGGGCACACAAATAACCCTCCCTTGAGGAATCCCCACCTTCAATGCCCCCACTACTTAAATATTCCTTTTCCTCCTAATCCTCCTCCTGTCTGATCTGAGTAGGACCCGCTGGAATGCTGTCTGCGGAAAGACTGGGGCCTTGAGAGCTAGGGAAGGCCTCCTCTTCCTCCCGCTGCTCTGCCTCTAGAGCCACATCTAGAATTCCCCGCAGAGTGTGCTCCAGCAGGAACACTAAAGGAATCATGTCACTGATGCATGCACTGTCCCTGCTCACCATCCTCGTTGCCTCCTCAAATGGTGACAGTACAGTGCATGCATCCTTGATCATCAGCCACTGCGGGGGGGGGAAACAAGTTGACCTGAACCTGTCCTTGTGCCATACTCACACAGGTACTTGTTGATGGCCCTCTGCTGCTTGTGCAGACGCTGCAGCCTTGCTAATGTCGAGTTCCACCTTGCATGTCACAGATCAGACGGTTGTGGGAGTGGAATTCTCTTTGAATTTCTGACTGGGAATGCTTGCTGGAATGCACCGTCTGAAGTGCTGCAGACTTTTCTGCCTGGCTGAGAAGCTCTGGCAGCCCTGGGTACTTGTTAGGAAACGCTGTACCACTAGATTTAGGACGTGTGCTAGCATGGTACATGCGTCAATTTACCCTTTGAGCGGAGAGAAGGTTGCTGCCATTATCGCAGATGATCATTCCAGCTGAAGCTGGCGTGGTGTTAACCATCTCTGCACCTGGCCTGCAGAGCTGACAGAATTTCTGGCCTGGTTGGCTCCTGTCCCCTAAACAAACCAGCTCAAGCACAGTATGGCTTCTTTTGCTTGAGCCATTGCGCAGACCCTGTCAGCGTCGGAGTTTAACTGCCACTTCGCCAGAGACACAGGAGGAGGAGGAAGAGGAGAGGTGGTGGTGTGGAGCAGACAGACCCTCATACAAGCAGCTTTCTGGAGGCGTAGTGGAATGAACAAGCGGATGCAGCACAGCGCCCGCTTGGATCCCTCCCAGCTGCAATCAGAGTTACCCAGTGTCGTGAAGAAATGTAATGACCCTGTCCAGCTGCTGGACCGTGTCTAAAGTCACATGCACCTTGTTGCTGACTGCCTTTCCCAATGACTGGATATCATTGTCTTCCACGTGCTGGTATAGTGCTGAATGGCCTTCCGTGAAAATAATGGCGTTTTGAAACCTGCCACTGTGGTACACACATTCAGCAAAACTCACGGACGGAAGCAGAGCACTAGCTGGAAAGGCATCAGCTGTAATGCGAGTGTAGCGATGTGTTAAAGTTTACTGTGGCAGTACCCATTTTTAGCCACAAGATGGAGACAATCACGATTAAAGACTCTGGACACTCGAACTACATGTCCCGGCATGCTTTGCGAAGAAACAGGAAGTGGGTGGGTTTGTGGAGACGCTGTACATCCTGCACCTCGTGGAGAACAGGCAGAGCGCGCCAGGGAGCTGAGGAGAGCGGATGCACACACACCAGAGAAGGAGAGACCAAAAGATAGGCCGGAGCGCAGATAGAGTGGATCGGCTTTAGGATTGGGTCACCCAGCCTTGCGGGAGACAGACATCACCATTTACGTTATCCAAGTGCAGTGCTGAGGAGAGAAGACCCCTCGAGTAAGGAGTACCGCGGTCGATGGAAGCGGGGAGCGGCGGTAACTGGCTGAGTCGCGGCTGACAGACAGAAGGCCAGACAACAGATCCGGTGGTCGGCGTCCCCAGTTAAAATCGAGCGGAGAGACGTCCTGGGTCAGCGGAATCTCGAGCTTGCGCTGGATGGGTGAGAGGCCCCAAGGCCGTATGTGAATAAGAGCATACGCTGCTGTTTTCTTTCTAAAACCCACAGGGCCCCAACTGACTAGTCGAAGACATCGATAAAGTAAATTCACTGGCCAGTTGAAAAGTACCCGGGTACCCTACACACACAAACACATACCACTTCACGTTCTGGGACTTAACCTGTGCAGGACTCAGTTTCCTTTTTCCTATCCATACAGGGGGCAAAGTTAAAGTTACCTTCTGAACAATTTTCCTTTTTTTGTTCCCGCTGCGCGTTTACCGTGATACGAGAACTGTGTATTTTATTGTGTCCCGCTACGCGGGTTTTTCCTCGAATTTCGTATCTTTTAATTTTCTGCTCGGTCGGGTTTTTTCCGAAAATACGAAGCCCTCGTGTTTTCGTTTCTTTTACCGCTACGCGTTTATCGTGTTACGAAAGTACTGTAAATCTTCCTGCATATACCGTGTTTCAAGAACTGCAAACCTTTTAGTAAACCTTTTAACTTGTAAAACTTACAGCGTGTTGGAGTATATTTATTCCCTAGTGCGGGGAGACTGACCCGTGGTTCATTTTCAGCGGCTCCTCCGGGAGTGAGCGCTACACGTGGGGGCTCGTCCGGGATTCAGTCTCTGGAAAAACCGCATCTAAAGGGTTAAATATGGATCCAGACACTGCTGCCGAATGGTGTGGGGAGCACAGTAGTCAGTTAACATGTTGCATAGTCATGGATATTTCCGCAGACACTTGGGCCGAAGATCAGATTCGCCAGGCCGTGGCCACGCTAGCACCAGATCATCGGGGGTTAATTCTGGACATTAAGAAAAACCCAGATACCTCTCACACGCATGTCCTTCTCGAATGGAGAAAAGGTATTCCAGCATGTTTTCGGGGCGGGAGCGTGAAGCTGACCGATGAGGTGGAAGTCCAACTGATTCAGCCAAGTGCGCCACGTGGCGAAGCAGAAAGTGTTCCTGCGCCCAGTCCGTTGGCCATGATTGGGCCTGAATTTATCGTGGCTATTGGAGACTTGCTAGCCAAATGTCAGACAACAAGCCCTCCTCACACTAATTTCGGTTATCGACGGTTAAGGAACTTTGCAGGAAATGTACCAACTCCGGCGGGAGAAGAAACCTTTGAGGAATGGGTGGAACAGGCGATGCAGGCACTGGATGAGTGGGACGTCCCTGAGGCCCAGAAAAAAGCAAAGGATCACCGAGAGTTTAAAGGGACCTGCGTCAGAAGCGGTGAGAAACCTAAAACTGAGTAGAAAAGATTGTACTGCGTTGGATTATCTGAACGTTCTTGAAGAAGTGTTTGGGCGAACAGAAAAGGCAGCGGAACTAGTATATCAGTACGAACACACCTATCAGAAGAGAGGTGAGAGAATGATTGATTACATGAGGCGCTTGGATAAGATTCTGCACCAAATACTCCTCAAGAAAGGGGCCAAACCGGCTGACGTAGATAAGATACGAATAAAGCAGATCCTGAGGGGCTCTCAACCGTTAGATCCGGTGATGATGCAGCTGAGAAGCAGAGCAGTTAATCAAGAGTTGAAGTACCTGGAACTGATCCGAGTGTACGAGAGGAGGAGGCTCTGCTGGAAGAGAAATCCTTCAGGCGGGGAGAAAGGGCTTATGCACAACCTGCAAGATATAACGACGGTCTGCAGCCTGAAAACGACTCGTTAGACACCTATGGATCTGACCTGGATGAACAGGAGCCGTTAGTCGGTTTTAAATTCATCGAAAAGGCTGCCAAAGAATCGAACTCTTCCGAACGAAGCGAGTTGTTCAAGACTGTAAAGAAGGTACAGGAAGCTCAAACTGAACTGCAGCAAGCGCACGCTGAACTGTGCAGGGTGTTGATGAAGGTGACCGAGATGCAGGGGGAAATGCAAAAGTTCCTAACAGGTATGCAGACGACTGAAGTTGCCGTGGCGTCTGGTTCAAATCTTTTATTAGAACCTCAACAAGCAACTGTGTCTCCACTTTCGAGGAAGAGATGTTTCGGTTGTGGAGAAATGGGCCATTTCCGTGCGCAGTGTAAAGCCCGGAAGCCTGAGAGGGATAAAGTTGAGTGGCTGCTGAAAGCCCTAGAGGGACTGTTATCTACTCCACCAGCGGGAAACGCCAGAGGGCACCAGTAAAGGAGCAACCTAGGTGCCCAGAAGTTGAACCTCGCTCCAAGAACCAATTTAAAACTAAGAGGGCAAGAGGGCCCAAAGCCAAGCCAACTGCTGAGCCTGCCAGAGTGGAAAGAGTCACTCCCTTAGCATCCGGGTCTACGTCATGGGGAGGCAATGCACACCCAAAACCTGCACGGGCCAAGAAAAAGGCCAGGGTCCAGCAAACAGGGTCTAAGCGTCCGGATACCTCCACCAAGTTTCCTGACCAGCTGATAGGTCCTTCTCCGATTGTGCCAATCCAAGTGGAGGGAGTCTACACCAAAGCTCTGTTAGATTCAGGGGCTCAAGTGACTTTGATTTATAAAGACTTCTATGAGAAACACTTAAAGCACATCCCTCTGCAAGAATTGAAGGATTTGGAAATATGGGGTATCGGCACTGAGAAACTCCCTTATGACGGGTATCTGCAAGTAAGGTTGGAGATCGGATCTGAAGTCATCGGACAGTCCGGAGGCTGTGACGCCTTGGCCATTGTGTGCCCCCGACCCTCGGGTGCGAACAGAAGCTCTCTGATAGTGGGGACAAATACGGACCTAGTGCGGCGTCTCCTGACCCCCATCGTAGTGGAAGAAGGGTCAACTCAAGGAGTGCACCCCCTTACGACCGGTCTATCAGAGGATGGTTGAAGAGCGGAAAGCACCTGCTGAGGTGGGAAGACTGTGGAGACTGGGTGGGACAGAGAAGGTTCTGCAAGCAGGAGAAGTAGCGAGCTTCCGGGTTTCAGTCAAGTTGAACGGATCGCAACCAGGTCCCTATGTGGTGCTGGGAACCGATGTCAGTCATGGGAGTGAAACGGGAGTCGAAGTAATTCCTGAAATAATCTCCACAAAAGCCCTGAAGAGAACACGAGGAAGAGTCTCGGTCAGTGTGTGCAATGTGACAGATTCTCCAGTAGTCCTTAAAGCACGAATGCCTATCGGGCAAGTAGAGTCTGCTACACCCCTCTCCACCGATTTAGGAGGGGGAGTGGATAAAGAGATTCCAGATGAAAGATTCTACCCTAAAGACGCCCCCATTTCACCTGAGTGGAAGAAACGTCTTCAGTCTCAAGTTCTGAAGTGGAAAGAATTATTCTCGAAAGATGAGTTCGATGTGGGCCTGGCTAAGAGTACGGAACATCGCATTCGGTTGCAAGAAGACAAGCCGTTTCGTGAAAGGTCAAGGCGAGTTCCGCTGGGAGACTTGGATGATCTGCGAGAACAGCTAAATGAGTTGCAGAGAACCAATGTGATTCAAGAGTCCAGGAGCCCATATGCATCTCCAATAGTGCTGGTCAGGAAGAAGAATGGTTCTGTCCGCTTGTGCATAGACTATCGCACCCTGAACTGAAGAACCATCCCCGACCAATACGCCACTCCTCGGATTGAAGATGCCTTACAGTGTTTGTCGGGAGCAAAGTGGTTCAGTGTATTAGACCTGCGAAGTGGATATCATCAGATACCGATGCACCCTGAAGACAAAGAGAAAACTGCGTTCATTTGTCCACTGGGGTTCTTTGAGTTCAATAGAATGCCTCAAGGTTTGACGGGAGCTCCAGCCACGTTCCAACGGTTGATGGAGAAGACAGTCGGGGATATGAATCTAATCGAAGTGTTAGTGTACCTGGATGACATAATTGTGTTCGGGAAGACTCTGGAAGAGCATGAGCAACGTTTGGAGAAGGTCTTGAAGAGGCTCCATGAAGAGGGGTTGAAATTGTCTCTGGAGAAATGCCAGTTCTGTTTACCGTCAGTCACATATCTGGGACACGTGGTCTCGGCAGAAGGTGTTTCGACAGATCCTCGAAAGTTGGAGGCCGTAGCTTCTTGGCCTAGACCTCGAAACGTCACTGAACTTAGATCTTTCTTGGGATTCTGCTCATACTATCGAAGATTTGTGGGAGGATTCGCAAAGATAGCTCAGCCGCTGAACAAACTCCTACAGAAAGAAACCACCGAAGGAGGCTGTAAGGTCTCTGACCGAAACCCCTCCGCTCCGGGACCAAGGAAAGCTAAAGAGTCCATACAAGGTGAATGGACTAGTCAATGTGAAGGTGCGTTTGTGAAGCTGAAAGAGAATCTAACCCGAGCTCCTGTTCTGGCCTACGCGGACCCTCACAAGCCGTATGAATTACATGTGGATGCCAGCCGAGAAGGTCTGGGAGGAGTCTTATATCAGGAGTATGATGGATTGCTGAGGCCTGTGGCGTATGTGAGCCGGAGCCTTGCGCCTTCTGAGAAGAACTATCCTACTCACAAACTGGAGTTCTTAGCCTTGAAGTGGGCAGTGGTGGACAAGTTGAAAGACTATCTGTATGGAGCTGAGTTCGTGATCAAGACGGATAATAATCCTCTCACCTATATTCTTACTACTGCAAAAACTGGACGCAACGGGACATCGGTGGTTGGCCGCTCTGTCAGGGTTTCGGTTCAGCCTGAAGTATCGCCCTGGGGTAAACAATCGAGATGCTGATGCTTTGTCAAGAAGACCCTACACTACAGAATGGACTCAGGTGACTCCAGACGAAGTGCAAGCTTTGTGTCAAGGAATAGAACGCCGGGTCAAGGGAGGAGTTGAAGTGGAGGCCATAGGAGTCATGGCCGCGGCTGTTCCTGAGTTCTACTGTAACCCTTCGCAATTGAGGGATGAAAATCTACCTACCTTTTCCAAGCAGGACCTGAAAGCGGATCAAGCTAGAGACCCTTTGATTGCATTGACCATAAAGGCCCTGATTGCAAACCAGCGAGAGATTCTGTTAACCAATTCCCCGGATGGGGCCAGATTGGTTTACAAAGAGTGGGAGCGGTTGAAGATGTTGGATGGGGTGGTCTACCGAAGGGGCCCCTCGACCAATTCCGAAGAGATTCAACAGTTATTTCTCCCCACTAAACACAGGGAGAGTGTGTTGCGATCATTGCATGATGAGCATGGACATTTGGGTGCTGAGAGAACTTTTAAGTTGGTGCGAGATAGGTTTTATTGGCCTTGCATGAGGGCTGAAGTTGAGAGTTATTGCCATTCCTGTCTGAGGTGCATTCAGAGGAAAACTCTACCAACCCGAGCTGCTCCAATGAGCCATCTACAGAGTCAGGGACCCATGGATTTGGTGTGCATTGACTTCCTGTGCTTAGAGCCGGATGCTAGTGGCAAGGGAACATTCTGATAGTGACTGATCATTTCACCCGTTATGCCCAAGCTTTTTCTACAAAAGACCAACGCGCTCCGACAGTGGCGAAGGTGCTGATGGAAAAGTTCTTTGTTCATTACGGCCTGCCAAGAAGAATACACTCTGATCAGGGAAGAGACTTTGAAAGTAGATTGGTCGGGCAATTGCTGGAGTTGTTGGGAATTCAAAAGACTCGAACTACGCCATACCACCCTCAGGGTGATGCTCAGCCTGAAAGGTTTAATCGCACGCTGCTAAACATGCTGGGGACCTTGTCGAATGTGGAGAAGCAGAGTTGGAGTCGTCACATAGCTACTCTGGTGCATGCATATAACAGTACGGAGAGTGATGCAACAGGATATTCACCGTACCGTCTTATGTTCGGAAGAGAAGCTCGACTGCCGGTTGATTTGGCATTTGGGTTATCTTTAGACCAGACGTCGGTAGCTTCTCATAGAAACTACGTGGATAGACTTCGGAAGAATCTGGCTTCTGCGTTTGAACAAGCCCGTTTGACTTCAGGTAACAGGGAGCAAAGGAACAAGAAGAACTATGATTTGAAGGTTCGAATACAGGATCTACAACCCGGTGATAGGGTTCTGTTGAAGAATTTGGGTGCTGCTGCGAGACACAAGCTGGCGGATAGATGGAGTTCTCAGGTTTACATTGTTTGCAAACAACTGCCAGGTCTGCCGGTGTATCAGATTCGCCCTGATGGAAAGGCTGGTCCCTCAAGAATTGGCACCGAAATCACTTGTTACCTTTGAGAGAGGCTGTGAGGATACCAGTGGAAAACGAACTTCCTCCGGCGAATCCGCATGCTCCACGTGTTCCTCCTGTACTCGGTCTCAACAGACTCGGGTTGTTGGAGAGAGCGAAAGAGACAGCGACGAAGAGAGTTTCTGTTTAGATTGGATACGCTCACCAGAACCTGAAGAGGTCGTCCCAGTTCCTTGTCAGTGGGAAAGTAACTTGAGGGCTGAAGCTCCTGAATTTCAGTGGGAATTCCCCGAAAATATGGAACTCCCTGAAACCCTTGAGCTTCCGTTAAGGGTCCCGGATACTGTTAGAGACCCTGTAGCTCCTGAAGACGAGCCTTACGATTATAGTTCTATGCCTTCCCTGGAGGGATCGTACTCGGAGGAAGTGTCTGCTCCAGTGGCCGACATAAGGACTGAGCCTATACCTATAGTACTTCCACCCGAAGAGGAACGGAAGGAGCCTGAACAGAAACGCTCTATTCGACCGCCCCAGCGACTTACCTATGACTCACCAGGACATAGCACTGAAGAGGCCATCACCACTGTGCAGAGATTGCCCGAAGTGTCTGCTATGTTAGCTGAGGTAGCCCAGAACATGAGTCAGCTTGAGAAAGTGTTTCTAACCCACTGCATGTATGCTGCTGAACCTGTATATGCTGTATAAACTGTGTGCATATTGTAAAAGGATAATGTAAGTGTTGTACCTCCTTGGAGAGACCCAAGAGTTCTAGGAGGGGAGAGAGTGTAGCGATGTGTTAAAGTTTACTGTGGCAGTACCCATTTTTAGCCACAAGATGGAGACAATCACGATTAAAGACTCTGGACACTCGAACTACATGTCCCGGCATGCTTTGCGAAGAAACAGGAAGTGGGTGGGTTTGTGGAGACGCTGTACATCCTGCACCTCGTGGAGAACAGGCAGAGCGCGCCAGGGAGCTGAGGAGAGCGGATGCACACACACCCAGAGAAGGAGAGACCAAAAGATAGGCCGGAGCGCAGATAGAGTGGATCGGCTTTAGGATTGGGTCACCCAGCCTTGCGGGAGACAGACATCACCATTTACGTTATCCAAGTGCAGTGCTGAGGAGAGAAGACCCCTCGAGTAAGGAGTACCGCGGTCGATGGAAGCGGGGAGCGGGCGGTAAACTGGCTGAGTCGCGGCTGACAGACAGAAGGCCAGACAACAGATCCGGTGGTCGGCGTCCCCAGTTAAAATCGAGCGGAGAGACGTCCTGGGTCAGCGGAATCTCGAGCTTGCGCTGGATGGGTGAGAGGCCCCCAAGGCCGTATGTGAATAAGAGCGTACGCTGCTGTTTTCTTTCTAAAACCCACAGGGCCCCAACTGACTAGTCGAAGACATCGATAAAGTAAATTCACTGGCCAGTTGAAAAGTACCCGGGTACCCTACACACACAAACACATACCACTTCACGTTCTGGGACTTAACCTGTGCAGGACTCAGTTTCCTTTTTCCTATCCATACAAGGGGGCAAAGTTAAAGTTACCTTCTGAACAATTTTCCTTTTTTTGTTCCCGCTGCGCGTTTACCGTGATACGAGAACTGTGTATTTTATTGTGTCCCGCTACGCGGGTTTTTCCTCGAATTTCGTATCTTTTAATTTTCTGCTCGGTCGGGGTTTTTTTCCGAAAATACGAAGCCCTCGTGTTTTCGTTTCTTTTACCGCTACGCGTTTATCGTGTTACGAAAGTACTGTAAATCTTCCTGCATATACCGTGTTTCAAGAACTGCAAACCTTTTAGTAAACCTTTTAACTTGTAAAACTTACAGCGTGTTGGAGTATATTTATTCCCTAGTGCGGGGAGACTGACCCGTGGTTCATTTTCAGCGGCTCCTCCGGGAGTGAGCGCTACACGAGTAATTTTGCTAAGCTGGCATTTAACGCTGTGCTGGGGATGGTTGGGACTATATTTTTTTTTACGCTGCAGAAGCTGAGGCAACGTAATCTGACTGCGAAATCTTCAGCTGCTGGGATGAGTCACATTGTGAGAAGACCTGGTACATCCATTATGTAGCATCATCCCTGTCAGTAGAGGTTTAGGCAATGATATGGCAGGACATACAGTGGGGTAGAACAGATGAGGAGGAGAGGACCTACGCAAAGTTTTGCGAAAAACGGGATGTTGGCAGGTGTTCATATGTTCACCTCAAGCACGTGGTACCCCAAGTGTCCGGTGTCTATCCCACGCTCAGCCACATCTGACATAGGTTACATAATAGCAACGGTGGTCTGCTGCACATTCTTAAAGAACTCCCAGCAGTCAGCAGAGTTCCTGTGATGATGTTGTGCCTCGTGTTTGCTGGGCCTCCTCCTCCTCCCCCTTTTCCTTCACTTGATTCCTCTGTTCGATCAGGCACCCAGGTGGAGTCAGTGACCTCACATCATTGTCATCATCATCCCCTATCTCCTCGTCACTGGAGCCAATTTGGCAGTATGCTTTGCAGCTGCTGGTGGAAGGGCAATTATTTGTGTTTCATCACTGGCAACCCTTCCTCTAGGTTGATTATACTCCCTTCCTCAACCTCAGAGATTGAATCAAGGGCACTGTACTTGCTGCGCATCCTCAAGCAGCATGTCACTGTCATTGTAGTCAAAACAAATCGTGTGTGATAGCGAGGCTACGGCAGGAGTAGCCTGTGGACATGGGGCTGCATTAGATGCTTTGGCAGCTGAGCGTGGACTGTAAAGCACTAGAAGCCTGGCTGGCAGTGGACTCGGAGGATGAGGATGGCCTGGTTAGCCAATCCACCAAATCCTCTGTATGTTGCTGCTGCTTAAGACAGCCAGCACCAGTTAGAAAGGACAAGCGTGCCCCTGCAGAGGATGCACCACGTCCACCACGACCAGAGGCACAGTCTCCCGACACAGGGGCTGCTTGCCCTCTTATCTGTGTCTGGGAGCGTCTGCCTGTCCTTTTTGTTCTTTCAGACATGGTGAGTGATATATAGATTAAATATATACAGAACTCTGATTCAACTCTGGTATAAAGATTAAAGATTTAAAAAAAAACTCTGGTATGACTCAGTGAGACACCCTGATAGCTGGCAGCCAGTGACAAAACACAGATTACAAATCTCAGACACCTCCTATAAATCAGTGAGACCCCCTGATGGGCGGCAGTGAGAAGCCACAGATTACAAGTCTCAGAAACCTCTTATAAATCAGTGAGACCCCTTGATGGGTGGCAGTGAGAAGCCACATATACAAGTCTCAGAAGCCTCTTATAAATCAGTGAGACCTCTTGATGGGTGGCAGTGAGAAGCCACAGATTACAAGTCTAAGAAACCTCTTATAAATCAGTGAGACCCCTTGATGGGTGGCAGTGAGAAGCCACAGATTGCAAATCTCAGAAACCTCTTATAAATCAGTGAGACCCCTTAATGGGTGGCAGTGAAACCTCCTATAAATCAGTGAGCCCCCTTGATGGGTGGCAGTGAGAAGCCACAGATAACAAATCGCAGAAACCTCCTATAAATCAGTGAGACCCCTTAATGGGTGGCAGTGAAACCTCCTATAAATCAGTGAGACCCTCTTGATGGGTGGCAGTGAAACCTCTTATAAATCAGTGAGACCCCTTGATGGGTGGCAGTGAAACCTCTTAGAAATCAGTGAGACCCCTTGATGGGTGGCAGTGAAACCTCCTATAAATCAGTGAAACCCCTTGATGGTTGGCAGTGAAACGCCACAGATTACAAGTCTCAGAAACCTCTTATAAATCAGTGAGACCCCTTAATGGGTGGCAGTGAAACCTCCTATGAATCAATGAGACCCCTTGATGGGTGGCAGTGAGAAGCCACGGATTACAAATTTCAGAAACCTCTTATAAATCAGTGAGACCCCTTGATGGGTGGCAGTGAAACCTCCTATAAATCAGTGAGACCCCCTTGATGGGTGGCAGTGAGAAGCCACAGATTACATGTAAGGATTCCGAGACCCGACACCACGGAGTGTCCCACCTGGACACCCAGTTCCACACCGCGCCTTCTATGTATCAGCCAGCCACTCGATCGCCGATCGGAGAAGAATAAACACGCGTAGAAACAGTATCTCGTGTGCAAATAATTCTATTGATTCATTCTTGACATTGATCATTTAAAGGCTTCAGTGGGGAGGATACAGGAAAAGAAAAGGGAGGGAACGGGGAGGATACAGGGTGGTACAATATCGGGCGAGACGCAGCTCACCAATCACAAACATACATTGCATAGATTAATTGCATTAAGCTATATTAAGAGATGGGGCTTAGTTTAATTAATAGTGAATCCCATCACCGCACGTAGCAAGTTATCAATTAACATTGGTCAGGTCGACATGAACTCGTCTTTAGGAACAAATCAATATTCGGCTCGGTCAACTGAAGTTATGTCAATAGAAAGATGAGCAGAAAACATTTTTTAGCTGTGACAGCAGAATAAAGGTTCATCATTAAAAGCATGAATAAGAAATCATGAGCAAGAGGCCTAGATACAGAGAAGTCCAGACTAAATTAATGGTCAATGTTAACAAGCATATAGAGAGTTGATTAGCAGTGCATCTCATTAGTAGCATTAACAGAATTAATACCTAACAACTCCCCCTTTTGTCGCAACTGCGACAATACGTCATATAAAACGTATTAATTCTCCCTTACCATTCTGTTGCTGGGTACATCGGTCGAAAAGACAACCGATCAACTTATAAATCAGATAGATGGAAAATATCATCACTAGGACCACTAACAGACCAGCAAGAATGCTCTTACCCATGGAACCTAGCCAGGAACCAATACCTAAGGACAATCCCATCCATCGAACAGACCTTGTGCCTTCTCCCGGATATGGGACTGGACTTCCTCTAGGGCGTCTAACTCGTGGTGTATCGCCCCTGAATTATCAGGGATCCATGAACAGCAGGAGGAGCCGATTCTAGCGCACACCCCTCCCTCGGCGGCTAGCAGGTAGTCGAGGGCCATCCTATTCTGCAATGTGACTAACCTTATCTGTTCCTGTTCTGAGGAAATCAACTGTATGGCTCCTCGAGTAGCATTGAATGCAGCATCTACTTCAGTAGCAATTAGGTTTAGCTTAACATACAAGCGAGCAACACCAAAAGCAGGCATCAAAGAGAGGAAAAACATCTCAGTCGTAGAAGATTTAACTGTCAGTGCTCGTTTGCGTCTGGGTTTGGGAATGCGTATGTGTGTCTTGGGCAATGTCTTAGAGACAGTGAAAGCGGGCATGATCTGTCCTATAAAACAGGGTTTCTTTAGGTGTACGGGTATGGTCTTATATGCCCACTTGTCACAGAGGTAATATACCCCTTCAGGTAAGGTAAGAACCAAACCTGGATTGGCCTTCTGGTGTTGTAAATACAACGATGTAATGTTCGGGGCTAGGAGATACTTGGAAGCGGCCTTAGCCCAGCGAATGATGGTAACATTCACATTTTCCTCTGGTTCTAAACCTCTTATAAATCAGTGAGACCCCTTGATGGGTGGCAGTGAAACCTCTTATAAATCAGTGAGAAAAATCGGTGCACATCCCTAGTGCCTGGAAAGGTGTTACACAAGTGTTGCTTTAGAGCGTCCTCAAGTTTTTGATATTGTGCCTTTGGTGAAGACTGCCCGGCCACCAAGTACAATCATACAGTAACCCCTCTGTAGTATTGTGGAAGAATGCAGGGGTGGACCTTGCGGTCCTATATTAAAAAGATATGATATTCTGCATTTGGTGCAAGACTGCCAGGCCAGCAAGTATCATCATACAGTAACCCCTCTGTAGTATTGTGGAAGAATGCAGGGGTGGACCATGTGGTCCTATATTAAAAAGATATGCATCTGTTAAAGGCGTCAGTGCACCCAGATATTGTGCTTTTGGTGCCAGGCCAGCAAGTACTAGCATACAGTAACACCGCTGTAGTATTGTGGAAGAGTGAACCCTGCGGTTCAAAAAATTTAAATGTTATAAATCTGGCACAGGCATCATTGCAGCCAAATATTGTGCCTTTCATGGCAGCAAGTGCGTTCACACTGTAACCCTTTTGTGGTATTGTGGAAGAGTTCAGTGCTGGAGGTTTTGTGAATGCAGAAGACATCCCCGATCTATTCCGTTACGTCAGCATCAGCGGATTGATAGCTGCTGATCCAGGACTGATTCATTTTTATAAATGTCAGCCGGTCTACAGAGTCGGTGGACAGACGCACTCTTTTGTCTGTGACAAAACCTCCAGCGGCACTGAACGTCCTTTCAGAAAGCATGCTAGATTAAGGGCAACCTAGTAGCTGCAAAGCATATTGGCTAAGTTCTGGCCAGTGATCCAATCTCAACACCCAGTAAGCCAGTGGATCATCTGCTGGAAAGGTATCCAGGTCTGCCCTTGCCCCTAGGTAGTCCTGCACCATATGGTGAAGACCCTGGCAATGGGTGCCTACATTTGACGCCCCTGGGCGTCGTGGACTAAAATTTTTTAAAAATGCATCAGTCAAGCGGCCCTGGCCTTCACCACTATTCCTCTGATCACCCGCAGCCTCAGAAGCACGTGTGTCATCACTTGGTAACCTACCAGTGCCTGGTAGGGATGTGCATTTCGGGTTTTTGGAATTTCGGAATTTTCACGAAATTTCCCGATTCGTGTCTTCGGATTCGCCGAATTTCCGAAATTTTTTTGATCCAGAAACGGCAGATCCGAAATGTTTTCCGAGCCGAATCGAAAAATTTTCGGAATTTTCGAATGGACTTCAAATGTGTCAAATCGAAATTTATTTTCCCTCTATTCATGATTTCGGTTCCATTCGGGATTTCGGTTCCATTTCGGTAATTCTGAACATCGTATATTTAACTATTATCGGTTATATCGCTGATTCTGTAAATTTTGTATTTGTAAATGTGCTGGGGCAAATCAATGTGCTGGAGCAAATCCATGAGCTGGGGCAAATCAATGTGCTGGGGCAAATCAATGTGCTGGGGCAAATCCATGTGTGAGCTGGGGCAATATCCTATGAGCTGGGGCAAATCCATGTGCTGGGGCAAATCCATGTGCTGGGGCAAATCCATGAGCTGGGGCATATCCATGTGCAGGGGCAAATCCATGTGCTGGGGCAAATCCATGAGCTGGGGCAAATCCATGTGTGAGCTCTGGCAATATCCTATGAGCTGGGGCAAATCCATTTGCTGGGGCAAATCCATGTGTTGGGGCAAATCCATGTGCTGGGGCAAATCAATGTGCTGTGGCAAATCCATGAGCTGGGGCAAATCCATGTGTGAGCTGGGGTAATATCCTTTGAGCTGGGGCAAATCCATGTGCTGGGGCAAATCAATGTGCTGGGGCAAATCCATGAGCTGGGGCAAATCCATGTGTGAGCTCTGGCAATATCCTATGAGCTGGGGCAAATCCATGTGCTGGGGCAAATCCATGTGCTGGGGCAAATCAATGTGCTGGGGCAAATCCATGAGCTGGGGCAAATCCATGTGTGAGCTGGGGCAATATCCTATGAGCTGGGGCAATATCCTATGAGCTGGGGCAAATCAATGTGCTGGGGCAAATCCATGAGCTGGGGCAAATCAATGTGCTGGGGCAAATCCATGAGCTGGGGCAAATCCATGTGCTGGGGCAAATCCATGTGCTGGGGCAAATCAATGTGCTGGGGCAAATCCATGAGCTGGGGCAAATCCATGAGCTGGACTGCTGGGGCAATAGAGTTAGACAGCTTTGAAACGAGAAGAACAGATGTTCCGAAATAAACAAAAATTTCCGAAATAACGAAAAGCCGATACAAAAAACGTGCAAAGTGACACGAAAAATACGAAAAATGGCCGATATTCCGAAAAATAAATGTACCCGAAAAACGAATCGTGCCGAACCGAATCGAAACAGAAAGTGGTCGAAACGAGCCGAATCGAAAAGTTAAAAAATTCGAAAAATCGAACCGAATCGAACCGAAAAAAAATCGGTGCACATCCCTAGTGCCTGGAAAGGTGATACACAAGTGTTGCTTTAGAGCGTCCTCAAGTTTTTGATACTGTGCCTTTGGTGAAGACTGCCAGGCCACCAATTACAATCATACAGTAACCCCTCTGTAGTATTGTGGAAGAATGCAGGGGTGGACCTTGCGGTCCTATATTAAAAAGATATGATATTCTGCCTTTGGTGCAAGACTGCCAGGCCAGCAAGTATCATCATACAGTAACCCCTCTGTAGTATTGTGGAAGAATGCAGGGGTGGACCATGTGGTCCTATATTAAAAAGATATGCATCTGTTAAAGGCGTCAGTGCACCCAGATATTGTGCTTTTGGTGCCAGGCCAGCAAGTACTATCATACAGTAACACCGCTGTAGTATTGTGGAAGAGTGAACCCTGCGGTTCAAAAAATTATAATGTTATAAATCTGGCACAGGCATCATTGCAGCCAAATATTGTGCCTTTCATGGCAGCAAGTGCGTTCACACTGTAACCCTTTTGTGGTATTGTGGAAGAGTTCAGTGCTGGAGGTTTTGTGAATGCAGAAGACATCCCCGATCTATTCCGTTACGTCAGCATCAGGGGATTGATAGCTGCTGATCCAGGACTGATTCATTTTTATAAATGTCAGCCGGTCTACAGAGTCGGTGGACAGACACACTCTTTTGTCTGTGACAAAACCTCCAGCGGCACTGAACGTCCTTTCAGAAAGCACGCTAGATTAAGGGCAACCTAGTAGCTGCAAAGCATATTGGCTAAATTCTGGCCAGTGATCCAATCTCAACACCCAGTAAGCCAGTGGATCATCTGCTGGAAAGGTATCCAGGTCTGCCCTTGCCCCCAGGTAGTCCTGCACCATATGGTGAAGACCCTGGCAATGGGTGCCTACATTTGACGCCCCTGGGCGTCGTGGACTAAAAAAATTTAAAAATGCATCAGTCAAGCGGCCCTGGCCTTCACCACTATTCCTCTGATCACCCGCAGCCTTAGAAGCACGTGTGTCATCACTTGGTAACCTACCAGTGCCTGGTAGGGATGTGCGTTTCGGGTTTTCGGGATTTCGGAATTTTCACGAAATTTCCCGATTCGTGTCTTCGGATTCGCCGAATTTCCGAAATTTTTTTGATCCGAAAACGGCAGATCCGAAATGTTTTCCGAGCCGAATCGAAAAATTTTCGGAATTTTCGAATGGACTTGAAATGTGTCAAATCGAAATTTATTTTCCCTCTATTCATGATTTCGGTTCCATTCGGGATTTCGGTTCCATTTCGGTAATTCTGAACATCGTATATTTAACTATTATCGGTTATATCGCTGATTCTGTAAATTTTGTATTTGTAAATGTGCTGGGGCAAATCAATGTGCTGGAGCAAATCCATGAGCTGGGGCAAATCAATGTGCTGGGGCAAATCAATGTGCTGGGGCAAATCCATGAGCTGGGGCAAATCCATGTGTGAGCTGGGGCAATATCCTATGAGCTGGGGCAAATCCATGTGCTGGGGCAAATCAATGTGCTGGGGCAAATCCATGAGCTGGGGCATATCCATGTGCTGGGGCAAATCCATGTGCTGGGGCAAATCCATGAGCTGGGGCAAATCCATGTGTGAGCTCTGGCAATATCCTATGAGCTGGGGCAAATCCATGTGCTGGGGCAAATCAATGTGCTGGGGCAAATCCATGAGCTGGGGCAAATCCATGTGTGAGCTGGGGCAATATCCTATGAGCTGGGGCAATATCCTATGAGCTGGGGCAAATCAATGTGCTGGGGCAAATCCATGAGCTGGGGCAAATCAATGTGCTGGGGCAAATCCATGAGCTGGGGCAAATCCATGTGCTGGGGCAAATCAATGTGCTGGGGCAAATCCATGAGCTGGGGCAAATCCATGAGCTGGACTGCTGGGGCAATAGAGTTAGACAGCTTTGAAACAAGAAGAACAGATGTTCCGAAAAAAACGAAAATTTCCGAAATAACGAAAAGCCGATACAAAAAACGTGCAAAGTGACACGAAAAATAGCCGATATTCCGAAAAATAAATGTGCCCGAAAAACGAATCGAGCCGAACCGAATCGAAACAGAAAGTGGTCGAAACGAGCCGAATCGAAAAGTTAAAAAATTCGAAAAATCTAACCGAATCGAACCAAAAAAAAATCGGTGCACATCCCTAGTGCCTGGAAAGGTGTTACACAAGTGTTGCTTTAGAGCGTCCTCAAGTTTTTGATATTGTGCCTTTGGTGAAGACTGCCAGGCTACCAAGTACAATCATACAGTAACCCCTCTGTAGTATTGTGGAAGAATGCAGGGGTGGACCTTGCGGTCCTATATTAAAAAGATATGATATTCTGCCTTTGGTGCAAGACTGCCAGGCCAGCAAGTATCATCATACAGTAACCCCTCTGTAGTATTGTGGAAGAATGCAGGGGTGGACCATGTGGTCCTATATTAAAAAGATATGCATCTGTTAAAGGCGTCAGTGCACCCAGATATTGTGCTTATGGTGCCAGGCCAGCAAGTACTATCATACAGTAACACCGCTGTAGTATTGTGGAAGAGTGAACCCTGCGGTTCAAAAAATTTAAATGTTATAAATCTGGCACAGGCATCATTGCAGCCAAATATTGTGCCTTTCATGGCAGCAAGTGCGTTAACACTGTAACCCTTTTGTGGTATTGTGGAAGAGTTCAGTGCTGGAGGTTTTGTGAATGCAGAAGACATCCCCGATCTATTCCGTTACGTCAGCATCAGCGGATTGATAGCTGCTGATCCAGGACTGATTCATTTTTATAAATGTCAGCCGGTCTACAGAGTCGGTGGACAGACGCACTCTTTTGTCTGTGACAAAACCTCCAGCGGCACTGAACGTCCTTTCAGAAAGCACGCTAGATTAAGGGCAACCTAGTAGCTGCAAAGCATATTGGCTAAATTCTGGCCAGTGATCCAATCTCAACACCCAGTAAGCCAGTGGATCATCTGCTGGAAAGGTATCCAGGTCTGCCCTTCCCTACGTAGTCCTGTACCATATGGTGAAGACCCTGGCAATGGGTGCTACATTTGACGCCCTGGGCGTTGGGACTAAAAAAATTTAAAAATGCATCAGTCAAGCGGCCTGGCCTTCACCACTATTCCTCTGATCACCCGCAGCCTCAGAAGCACGTGTGTCATCACTTGGACCTACCAGTGCCTGGTAGGATGTGCGTTTCGGGTTTTCGGAATTTTCACGCAAATTTCCCGATTCGTGTCTTCGGAGTCGCCGAATTTCCGAAATTTTTTTTGATCCGAAAACGGCAGATCCGAAATGTTTTCCGAGCCGAATCGAAAAATTTCGGAGTTTTCGAATGGACTTGAAAGGTGTCAAATCGAAATGTATTTCCCTCTATTCATGATTTCGGTTCCATTCAGGATTTCGGTCCATTTCGGTAATTCTGAACATTGTATATTTAACTATTATCGGTTATATCGCTGATTCTGTAATTTTTGTATTTGTAAATGTGCTGGGGCAAATCAATGTGCTGGAGCAAATCCATGAGCTGGGGCCAATCAATGTGCTGGGGCAAATCAATGTGCTGGGGCAAATCCATGAGCTGGGGCAAATCCATGTGTGAGCTGGGGCAATATCCTATGAGCTGGGGCAAATCCATGTGCTGGGGCAAATCCATGTGCTGGGGCAAATCCATGAGCTGGGGCATATACATGTGCTGGGGCAAATCCATGTGCTGGGGCAAATCCATGTGCTGGGGCAAATCCATGAGCTGGGGCAAATCAATGTGCTGGGGCAAATCCATGAGCTGGGGCAAATCCATGTGTGAGCTGGGGCAATATCCTATGAGCTGGGGCAAATCCATGTGCTGGGGCAAATCCATGAGCTGGGGCAAATCCATGTGTGAGCTGGGGCAATATCCTATGAGCTGGGGCAAATCCATGTGCTGGGGCAAATCAATGTGCTGGGGAAAATCCATGAGCTGGGGCAAATCCATGTGTGAGCTCTGGCAATATCCTATGAGCTGGGGCAAATCCATGTGCTGGGCAAATCCATGTGCTGGGGCAAATCCATGTGCTGGGACAAATCAATGTGCTGGGGCAAATCCATGAGCTGGGGCAAATCCATGTGTGAGCTGGGGCAATATCCTTTGAGCTGGGGCAAATCCATGTGCTGGGGCAAATCCATGTGCTGGGGCAAATCAATGTGCTGGGGCAAATCCATGTGTGAGCTCTGGCAATATCCTATGAGCTGGGGCAAATCCATGTGCTGGGGCAAATCCAATGTGCTGGGGCAAATCAATGTGCTGGGGCAAATCCATGAGGCTGGGGCAAATCCATGTGTGAGCTGGGGCAATATCCTATGAGCTGGGGCAATATCCTACGAGGCTGGGGCAATATCCTATGAGCTGGGGCAAATCAATGTGCTGGGGCAAATCCATGAGCTGGGGCAAATCAATGTGCTGGGGCAATCCATGAGCTGGGGCAAATCCATGTGCTGGGGGCAAATCAATGTGCTGGGGCAAATCCATGAGCTTGGGGCAAATCCATGGAGCTGGAGCTGCTGCTGGGCAATAGAGTTAGACAGCTTTGAACGAGAAGAACAGATGTCCGAAAAAAAAAAAAATTTCCGAAAAACGAAAAGCCGATACAAAAAAACGTACAAGTGACACGAAAAATACGAGAAATGGCCGAATATTTCCGAAAAATAAATGTACCCGAAAAACGAATCGAGCCAAACAGAATCGAAACAGAAAGTGGTCGAAACGAGCCGAATCGAAAAGTTAAAAAATTCGAAAAATCGAACCGAATCGAACCGAAAAAAAATCGGTGCACATCCCTAGTGCCTGGAAAGGTGTTACAACAAGTGTTGCTTAGAGCGTCCTCAAGTTTTTTCATCCTGTCTCCCTCTGTGCGGGCAGGATGAGCTCTGCAACTTTACCCTGTATCGTGGATCAAGAAGGGTTGCCAACCAGTAATGATCCCTCTCCTTGATAGCATGAATCCTGGGGTCCTTTAGCAGGCTTTGCATTTAGGAGCCATGCAGCGTAGGTTGGAGATGGCATTAGCTTCCGAGTCTTCCTGGTCAATGAGGATGACCCCATCGTGCACTTCCTCCTCCCAGCCACGCACTAGCCCTTGTGTCTGGGCACACAAATAACCCTCCCTTGAGGAATCCCCACCTTCAAAGCCCCCACTACTTAAATATTCCTCTTCCTCCTAATCCTCCTCCTGTCTGATCTGAGTAGGACACGCTGGAATGCTGTCTGCGGAAAAACTGGGGCCTTGAGAGCTAGGGAAGGCCTCCTCTTCCTCCCGCTGCTCTGCCTCTAGAGCCACATCTAGAATTCCCCACAGAGTGTGCTCCAGCAGGAACACTAAAGGAATCATGTCACTGATGCATGCACTGTCCCTGCTCACCATCCTCGTTGCCTCCTCAAATGGTGACAGTACAGTGCATGCATCCTTGATCATCAGCCACTGCGGGGGGGGGGGGAAACAAGTTGAACTGAACCTGTCCTTGTGCCATACTCACACAGGTACTTGTTGATGGCCCTCTGCTGCTTGTGCAGACGCTGCAGCCTTGCTAATGTCGAGTTCCACCTGGTGGGCATGTCACAGATCAGACGGTTTGTGGGAAGGTGGAATTCTCTTTGAATTTCTGACTGGCGAATGCTTGCTGGGAATGACCGTCTGAAGTGGCTGCAGACTTTTCTGGCCTGGCTGAGAAGCTCTGGCAGCCCTGGGTACTTGGTTAGGAAACGCTGTACCACTAGATTTAGGACGTGTGCTAGGCATGGTACATGCGTCAATTTACCCTTGTGTAGGGCGGAGAGAAGGTTGCTGCCATTATCGCAGACGATCATTCCCAGCTGAAGCTGGCGTGGTGTTAACCATCTCTGCACCTGGCCCTGCAGAGCTGACAGAATTCTGGCCCGGTGTGGCTCCTGTCCCCTAAACAAACCAGCTCAAGCACAGTATGGCTTCTTTTTGCTTGAGCCATTGCGCAGACCCTGTCAGGCGTCGGTTTAACTGCCACTTCGCCAGAGACACAGAAGGAGGAGGAGGAAGAGGGAGAGGTGGTGGTGGTGGAGCAGACAGACCTCATACAAGCAGCTTTCTGGAGGCGTAGTGGATGAACAAGCTGCAGCACAGCGCCCCGTCTTGGATCCCTCCCAGCTGCAATCAGAGTTACCCAGTGTGCCGTGAAGGAAATGTAATGACCCTGTCCATGCTTGCTGGACCACGTGTCTAAAGTCACATGCACCTTGTTGCTGACTGCCTTTCCCAATGACTGGATATCATTGTCTTCCACGTGCTGGTATAGTGCTGAAATGGCCTTCCGTGAAAAGTAATGGCGTTTTGGAACCTGCCAGTGTGGTACAGCACATTCAGCAAACTCACGGACGGAAGCAGAGTCCACTAGCTGGAAAGGCATCAGCTGTAATGCGAGTAATTTTGCTAAGCTGGCATTTAGACGCTGTGCTTGGGGATGGTTGGGACTATATTTTTTTTTATGCTGCAGAAGCTGAGGCAACGTAATCTGACTGCGTAAATCTTCAGCTGCTGGGATGATGTCACATTGTGAGGAAGGACCTGGTACATCCATTACTGTAGCATCATCCCTGTCAGTAGAGGTTGTAGGCAATGACATGGCAGGACATACAGTGGGGGTAGAGACAGATGAGGAGGAGGAGGACCTACGCAAAGTTTTGTGAAAACGGGATGTGTGGCAGGTGTTCATATGTCACCTCAAGCACGTGGTACCCAAGTGTCCGGTGTCTATCCCACGCTTCAGCCTCATCTGACATAGGTTACAAATAGCAACGGTGGGGTCTGCTGCACATTTCTTAAAGAACTCCCAGCAGTCAGCAGAGTTCCTGTGATGATGTTGTGCCTCGTGTTTGCTGTGCCTCCTCCTCCTCCCCCTTTTCCTCACTTGATTCCTCTGTTCGATCAGGCACCCAGGTGGAGTCAGTGACCTCAGCATCATTGTCATCATCATCCCCTATCTCCTCGTCACTGGAGCCAACTTGGCAGTATGCTGCAGCTGCTGGGGCAAGTTATTTGTGTGTCATCACTGGCAACCCCTTCCTCTAGGTTGATTATACTCCCTTCCTCAACCTCAGAGATTGAATCAGAGCACTGTACTTGCTGCGCATCCTCAAGCAGCATGTCACTGTCATTGTAGTCAAACAAATCCGTGTGTGATAGCGAGGCTACGGCAGGAGTAGCTGTGGACATGGAGGCTGCATTAGATGCTTTGGCAGCTGAGGTGGACTGTAAAGCACTAGAAGCCTGGCTGGCAGTGGACTCGGAGGATGAGGATGGCCTGGTTAGCCAATCCACCAAATCCTCTGTATGTTGCTGCTACTTAAGACAGCCGCACCAGTTTAGAAAGGACAAGCGTGCCCCTGCAGAGGATGCACCACGTCCACCACGACCAGAGGCACAGCCTCCCGACACAGGGGCTGCTTGCCCTCTTATCTGTGTCTGGGAGCGTCTGCCTGTCCTTTTTGTTCTTTCAGACATGGTGAGTGATATATAATTAAATATATACAGAACTCTGATTCAACTCTGTATAAGATTAAAGATTTAAAAAACTCTGGTATAACTCAGTGAGACACCCTGATAGCTGGCAGCCAGTGACAAAACACAGATTACAAGTCTCAGACACCTCCTATAAATCAGTGAGACCCCCTGATGGGCAGCAGTGAGAAGCCACAGATTACAAATCACAGAAACCTCTTATAAATCAGTCAGACCCCTTAATGGTGCAGTGAAACCCCTATAAATCAGTGAGACCCTTTGGGTGGCAGTGAGAAGCCACAGATTACAATCTCAGAAACCTCTTATAAATCATGAGACCCCTTGATGGGTGGCAGTGAACCCTCCTATAAATCAGTGAGACCCCTTGATGGGTGGCAGTGAGAAGCCACAGAGTTCAAATCTCAGAAACCTCTTATAAATCAGTGAGACCCCTTGATGGGTGGCAGTGAAACCTCCTATAAATCAGTGAGACCCCTTAATGGGTGGCAGTGAAACCTCCTATAAATCGTGAGACCCCTTGATGGGTGGCAGTGAAACCTCTTATAAATCAGTGAGACCCCTTGATGGGAGGCAGTGAAACCTCTTATTAATCAGTGAGACCCCTTGATGGGTGGCAGTGAAAGCACAGATTACAAGTCTCAGAAACCTCTTATAAATCAGTGAGACCCCTTGATGGGTGGCAGTGAAACCTCCTATAAATCGTGAGACCCCTTGATGGTGTGGCAGTGAAACCTCTTTACAAATCAGTGAGACCCTTGATGGGAGCAGTGAAACCTCTTATAATCAGTGAGACCCCTTGATGTGGCAGTGAAAAGCCACAGATTACAAGTCTCAGAAACCTCTTATAAATCAGTGAGACCCCTTGATGGGTGGCAGTGAACCTCCTATAATATGTGAGACCCTTGATGGGTGGCAGTGAGAAGCCACAGAATACAAATCTCAGAACGTCTTATAAATCAGTGAGCCCTTGATGGGTGGCCAGTGAAACCTCCTATAAATCAGTGAGACCCTTGATGGGTGGCAGTGAGAAGCCACAGATTTCAAATCTCAGAACCTCTTAAAAATCAGTGAGACCCCTTGATGGGTGGCAGTGAAACCTTGTATGAATCACTGAGACCCCTTGATGGGTGGCAGTGAGAAGCCACAGATTACTATTCTCAGAAACCTCTTATAAATCAGTGAGACCCCTGGATGGGTGGCAGTGAAACCTCCTATAAATCAGTGAGACCCCTTGATGGGTGGCATTGAAACCTCTTATAAATCAGTGAGACCCCTTGATGGGTGGCAGTGAAAAGCCATAGATTACAAGTCTCAGAAACCTCTTATAAATCAGTGAGACCCCTTGATGGGTGGCAGTGAAAAGCCACAGATTACATATCTCAGAAATCTCTTATAAATCAGTGAGACCCCTTGATGTGTGGCAGTGAAACTCTTATAAACAGTGAAGACCCTTTGATGGGTGGCAGTGAAAGCATGATTACAAAGTCTCAGAACCTCTTATAAATCAGTGAGACCCCTTGATGGGTGGCAGTGAAAAGCCACAGATTACATATCTCAGAAACCTCTTATAAATCAGTGAGACCCCCTTGATGTGTGGCAGTGAAACCTCCTATTAATCAGTGAGACCCCTTGATGGGTGGCAGTGAGAAGCCACAGATTACAAATCTCAGAAACCTCTTATAAATCAGTGAGACCCCTTGATGGGTGGCAGTGAGAAAACACAGAGTTCAAATCTCAGAAACCTCTTCTAAATCAGTGAGACCCCTTGATGGGTTTCAGTGAGAAGCCACAGATTACAAATCTCAGAAACCTCTTATAAATCAGTGAGACCCCTTGATGGGTGGCAGTGAAACCTCCTATAAATCAGTGAGACCCCTTGATGGGTGGCAGTGAGAAGCCACAGATTACAAATCTCAGAAACCACTTATAAATCAGTGAGACCCCTTGATGGGTGGCAGTGAAACCTCCTATAAATCAGTGAGACCCCTTGATGGGTGGCAGTGAGAAGCCACAGATTACTAATCTCAGAAACCTCTTATAAATCAGTGAGACCCCTTGATGGGTGGCAGTGAAAAGCCACAGATTACAAGTCTCAGAAACCTCTTATAAATCAGTGAGACCCCTTGATGGGTGGCAGTGAGAAGCCACAGATTACAAGTCTCATAAACCTCTTATAAATCAGTGAGACCCCTTGATGGGTGGCAGTGAGAAGTCACAGATTACAAGCGTCAGAAACCTTTTATAAATTAGTGAGACCCCTTGATGGGTGGCAGTGAAACCTCCTATAAATCTGTGAGACCCCTTGATGGGTGGCAGTGAGATGCCACAGATTACAAATCTCAGAAACCTCTTATAAATCAGTGGGACCCCTTGATGGGTGGCAGTGAAACCTCCTATAAAAGAGTGAGACACCTTGATGGGTGGCAGTGAAACCTATTATAAATCCTTGAGACCCTTTGATAAGTGGCAGTGAAAAGCCACTGAATACAATTCTCAGAAACCTCTTATAAATCAGTGAGACCCCTTGATGGGTGGCAGTGAAAAGCCACAGATTACATATCTCAGAAATCTCTTATAAATCAGTGAGACCCCTTGATGTGTGGCAGTGAAACCTCTTATAAATCAGTGAGACCCCTTGATGGGTGGCAGTGAGAAGCCACAGATTACAAGTCTCAGAAACCTCTTATAAATCAGTGAGACCCCTTAATGGGTGGCAGTGAAACCTCCTATAAATCAGTGAGACCCCTTGATGGGTGGCAGTGAGAAGCCATAGTTTAAAAATCTGAGAAACCTCTTATACATCAGTGAGACCCCTTGAT
>RXON01000989.1:0-40619 GCA_009667805.1 Leptobrachium leishanense | reverse complement strand
ATATATTGCCCAGGCCAGCTCACATCATGCGTAAATATATATATTGCCCAGGCCAGCTCACATCATGCATATATATTAGGGTTGCACCAATACCGATACTAGTATCGGTATCGGGCCGATACTGGTCCTGCAGGAGTATTTGGTACTCCTGCAGTACCCCCCGATATTTTTCCCGATACCGGAAGATGGCATTGAGCCGGCTTGCTGGCATCCGAGGGGCTGCGGCGGCTGTCCGAATGCTCTATTGGCATTCGGACAGCCGCCCCTGGAGCTGCTCTCTGCGATTCTTACCTTCCTGAGCGACGCCGGGAATGTCTCCGCGCGTGCGCTCGTTGGAAGGACCCCAGCCGCGACCACGTGGCACCATGTGATCGCGGCTGTGGTCCTTCCAACGAGCGCACGCGCGGAAACTTTCCCGGCGTCGCCAGGAAGGTATATGAACACAGTGAGCAGCTGCAGGGCCTGTCGAATGCTGATAGAGCATTCGACAGGCCCTGCAGCTGCTCTCCCGATGATACTTACCTTCCTGGGCGACACCGGAAAGTTTCCATGCGTGCGCTCGTTGGAAGGACCCCAGTGGTCGCAGCTGGGGTCCTTCCAATGACGCCGCGCGGAGACATTTCCGGCGTCGCTCAGGAAGGTAAGTATCGCGGAGAGTGCGGGTGGGGGATCCATGACCTGGGGGACATACCCATGTGGAGCTGGGGCAAATACCAATGTGCGAGCTGTGCAACCCATGTGTGAGCTGGGGGGCATACCCATGAGCTGGGGCAGTATGAATAATATATATAATCGGGGGGGATTACATGTGAGTTGGGGGCATTTTTATATGGTCTTTCTTATTGGAAAGCGTCACATGACATTAAAGAAAAGTATCGGCACTCGTACTCGATCTTAAAAAAGTGGTATCGGTGCATCCCGTATATATATATATATATATATATATTATATATATAGTATATATATATATACATATATTATATATATAGCCCAGGCCAGCTCACATCATGCGTATATATATATATATATATATATACGCATGATGTGAGCTGGCCTGGACAACCTAAAATATATACACATGATGTGAGCGGCCTGGGCAATATATACGCATGATGTGAGCTGGCCTGGGGATATATATATATATACACGCATGATGTGAGCTGGCCTGGGCAATTATATATATACACACACATGATGTGAGCTGGCCTGGGCAATATATACAGTGACAACCTATAAAGGCTAGTGCCTGCTGGGAAGCTCTAAGGTGAGTTAATTCTGTAAATGCAGATACAGTCAAGTAAGATTGGCGATTGTGACAGGCTTACGCAAACTATGATCATACTTTGTTAACTGAATCCCCATCATTTTACCTCAGTAGGTTTTTTGAAATGTGTTTTTTTCTTGCACAAAATGGTGGATGAAGGGGTCATTGGTACGGAGTGCTCCTTTTTCGTGATAGATATAGATATATATATATAGCCCAGGCCAGCTCACATCATGCATATATACACGTCAGGTCCAGAAAATATTGGGACATGGACCACAATTGTAATAACATCTTTGGCTCTATACACCACCACAATGGAGTTGGAATGAACAAAACACAATGTGCTTTAACTGCAGACTGTCAGCTTTTATTTGAGGGTATGTACATCCAACTCAGGTGAACGGTGTAGGACTTACAGCAGTTTGCAGATGTGCCTCCCACTTGTTAAGGGACAATTGACTTCTCAGCTGTTCCATGGCCAGGTGTGTGATATTCCCTCATTACCCCAATTACAATGTGCAGATAAAAGGCCCAGAGTTCATTTCAAGTGTGCTATTTGCATTTGGAATCTGTTGCTGTCAACTCTCAAGATGAGATCCAAAGAGCCTTCACTAATCAGTGAAGAAAGCCATCATTAGGCTGAAGAAACAAAACAAACCCATCAGAGAGATAGCAAGAACATTAGGCGTGGCCAAAACAACTGTTTGGAACATTCTCAAAAAGAAGGAACGCACCGGTGAGCTCAGCAACACCAAAAGACCCGGGAGACCACGGAAAACAACTGGTGAATGAATGAAGAGTTCTTTCCCTGGTGAAGAAAACACCCTTCACAACAGATGGCCAGATCAAGAACACTCTCCAGGAGGTAGGTGTATGTGTGTCAAAATCAAGAGAAGACTTCACCAGAGTGAATACAGAGGGTTCACCACAAGATGTAAACCATTGGTGAGCCTCAAAAACAGGAAGACCAGATTAGAGTTTGCCAAACAACACCTAACAAAGCCTTCACAGTTCTGGAACAAGATCCTATGGACAGATGAGACCAAGATCAACTTGTACCAGAGTGATGGGAAGAGAAGAGTATGGAGAAAGAAAGGAACTGCTCATGGTCCGAAGCATACTACCTCATCAGTGAAGCATGGTGGTGGTAGTGTCATGCGTGGGCATGTATGGCTGCCAATGGAACTGGTTCTCTTGTATTTATTGATGACTAGGTATAAAGCCTGCACCAAGGGCAGAGATTATATATATAATATATATATATACACACACACACCATGTAACCCCATGTGGGTATATATGTATATATATATATACACCCTGTAACCCCATGTGGGTGTATATATATATATATATATATATATATATATAATACACCCACATGGGATTACAGGGTGTATATTATATACATATATATACACCCACATGGGGTTACATGGTATATATATATATTATACACCCTGTAACCCCATGTGGATATAATATATATATATATATATATATATACATACACACACACACACACACACACACATATACACACCCTGTAACAACCATGTGTGTGTGTATGTGTATATAGGCAACTCAGCCGACCTCCATGCTCAAGTGAGCCCCCGGCTTGGGTCTAGAGGCCCAGCCGAGCCGGGGACTCGCCTGAGCCTGGAGGATGCCCGAGCAGGCAGCCGGCCGGCCTCCATGCTCAGGCGAGTCCCCGGCTCGGCTGGGCCTCTAGGCCCAAGCCAAGCCGGGGCTCGCCTAAGCTTGGATACCGGCCGAGCAAGCAGGGTGGGTGTGGAGAGCAATATGCTGCATTAATAATACTGCAGAGAGGCGCTTCCCAGCAGTGTGCGGATTCATATGCTGCATTAATTATACTGCAGAGAGGCGCTTCCCAGCAGTGTGTGGATTCATATGCTGCATTAATTATACTGCAGAGAGGCGCTTCCCAGCAGTGTGTGGATTCATATGCTGCATTAATTATACTGCAGAGAGGAGCTTCCCAGCAGTGTGTGGATTCATATGCTGCATTAATTATACTGCAGAGAGGCGCTTCCCAGCAGTGTGTGGATTCATATGCTGCATTAATTATACTGCAGAGAGGCGCTTCCCAGCAGTGTGTGGATTCATATGCTGCATTAATTATACTGCAGAGAGGCGCTTCCCAGCAGTGTGTGGATTCATATGCTGCATTAATTATACTGCAGAGAGGCGCTTCCCAGCAGTGTGTGGATTCATATGCTGCATTAATTATACTATTCAGCAGAGGCGCTTCCCAGCAGTGTGTGGATTCATATGCAGCATTAATTATACCGCAGGGGCGCTCCCCAGCAGTGTGTGGATTCATATGCTGCATTAATTATACTGCAGAGAGCGCTTCCCAGCAGTGTGTGGAATTCATATGCTGCATTAAATTATACCGCAGAGAGGCGCTTCCCAGCAGTGTGTGGATTCATATGCTGCATTAATTATACTGCAGAGAGGTGCTTCCCAGAAGTGTGTGGATTCATATGCTGCATTAATTATACTGCAGAGAGGCGCTTCCCAGCAGTGTGTGGATTCATATGCTGCATTAATTATACTGCAGAGAGGCGCTTCCCAGCAGTGTGTGGATTCATATGCTGCATTAATTATACTGCAGAGAGGTGCTTCCCAGCAGTGTGTGGATTCATATGCTGCATTAATTATACTGCAGAGAGGCGCTTCCCAGCAGTGTGTGGATTCATATGCTGCATTAATATATACCGCAGAGAGGTGCTTCCCAGCAGTGTGTGGATTCATATGCTGCATTAATTATACTGCAGAGAGGCGCTTCCCAGCAGTGTGTGGATTCATATGCTGCATTAATTATACTGCAGAGAGGCGCTTCCAGCAGTGTGTGGATTCATATGCTGCATTAATTATACTGCAGAGAGGCGCTTCCCAGCAGTGTGTGGATTCATATGCTGCATTAATTATACTGCAGAGAGGCGCTTCCCAGCAGGTGTGGATTCATATGCTGCATTAATTATACTGCAGAGAGAGGCGCTTCCCAGCAGTGTGCGTATTCATATGCTGCATTAATTATACTGCAGAGAGGCGCTTCCCAGCAGTGTGTGGATTCATATGCTGCATTAATTATACTGCGCAGAGAGGCGCTTCCCAGCAGTGTGTGGATTATATGCTGCATTAATTATACTGCAGAGAGGCGCTTCCAGCAGTGTGTGGAATCATATGCTGCATTAATTATACTGCAGAGAGGCGCTTCCCAGCAGTGTGTGGATTCATATGCTACATTAATTATACCGCGAGAGGTGCTTCCCAGCAGTGTGTGGATTCATATGCTGCATTAATTATACTGCAGAGAGGTGCTTCCCAGCAGTGTGTGGAATCATATGCTGCATTAATTATACTGCAGAGAGGTGCTTCCCAGCAGTGTGCGGATTCATATGCTGCATTAATTTATACTGCAGAGAGGTGCTTCCCAGCAGTGTGTGGATTCATATGCTACATTAATTATACCGCAGAGAGGTGCTTCCCAGCAGTGTGTGGATTCATATGCTGCATTAATTATACTGCAGAGAGGCGCTTCCCAGCAGTGTGTGGATTCATATGCTGCATTAATTATACCGCAGAGAGGCGCTTCCCAGCAGTGTGCGGATTCATATGCTGCATTAATTATACTGCAGAGAGGCGCTTCCCAGCAGTGTGTGGATTCATATGCTGTATTAATTATACTGCAGAGAGGCGCTTCCCAGCAGTGTGTGGATTCATATGCTGCATTAATTATACTGCAGAGAGGTGCTTCCCAGCAGTGTGTGGATTCATATGCTGCATTAATTATACCGCAGAGAGGTGCTTCCCAGCAGTGTGTGGATTCATATGCTGCATTAATTATACTGCAGAAAGCTGCTTCCCAGCAGTGTGTGGATTCATATGATGCATTAATTATACTGCAGAGAGGTGCTTCCAGCAGTGTGCGGATTCATATGCTGCATTAATTATACCGCAGAGAGGTGCTTCCCAGCAGTGTTTGGATTCATAGCTGCATTAATTATACCGCAGAGAGGCACTTCCCCGCAGTGTGGTGGATTCATATGCTGTATTAATTATACTGCAGAGAGGTGCTTCCCAGCAGTGTGTGGATTCATATGCTGCATTAATTATACGCGCAGAGAGGTGCTTCCCAGCAGTGTTTGGATTCATATGCTGCATTAATTATACCGCAGAGAGGCACTTCCCCGCAGTGTGTGGATTCATATGCTGCATTAATTATACCGCAGAGAGGTGCTTCCCAGCAGTGTGTGGATTCATATACTGCATTAATTATACTGCAGAGAGGCGCTTCCCAGCAGTGTGTGGATTCATATGCTGCATTAATTATGCTGCAGAGAGGCGCTTCCCAGCAGTGTGTGGATTCATATGCTGCATTAATTATACCGCAGAGAGGTGCTTCCCAGCAGTGTGTGGGTTCATATGCTGCATTAATTATACTGCAGAGAAGCGCTTCCCAGCAGTGTGTGGATTCATATGCTGAATTAATTATACTGCAGAGAGGCGCTTCCCAGCAGTGTGTGGATTCATATGCTGCATTAATTATACCGCAGAGAGGTGCTTCCCAGCAGTGTGTGGGTTCATATGCTGCATTAATTATACTGCAGAGAAGCGCTTCCCAGCAGTGTGTGGGTTCATATGCGGGGTTCATATAGATTGCCCCCAGCTCATATAGATATATATATTTCCCCAGCTCATATGGATATATATTGCCCCCAGCTCATATGGATATATATTGCCCCAGCTCATATGGGTACATATTGCCCCCAGCTCATATGGGCATATATTGTAAATCTACTTCCCATTCTTAAAAAGCAATAAAAAGCAAAATAACTCCTAAAAAAGCGAAAAACCAACTGATCCGAATCACCCGAAATGATCTGGATCGCTGAATCGATCTGAAATTTCGGATGGTCGATATTTCATTTTTGGAAATGCTCCCAAAATAAGAAAATGGTGAATTTCGTCCGAATTTCATTTCGGAACGAAACGAATTGCACATCTCTAGCAGTGAAGCACCCAACCTAAAAATGTGGCAAACACCTCAAAGTAGCTACAGCAGATGGAGCACCCCATTGGAAGGCAACAATCAAAACAGCACCTACCCTGAAACTGGAAACCCAGGAGATGATGGCAGGTTGGACGAATGGGAACTAGCTGAACTGCTGCCTCAATGTCTACCTTGGCTAACAAGACGCCCTGCCCAGCCGTCCGCACCAAAGCCAAAACTTCATCAAATGGAACATAAGGAACCCTACAATTCTCCTCCCCAATGCCGTCATTCACCAATGAACTTGTTGGGTGAAACATGCGACGTATTAAGCAAAATTTGACGACTTCCTTCTTTGGAACCAGACCCAACAGGGGAATGCAGATGTTGGAGAAGGGAAGAGAATCATAGGGGCGGGCGAGCTGACCCAAGGATAACTCCCTCTCCAGATTAGCACCCACTATCTCTTCCCGCTGTGTCGCTGACAATAGATCATGAGAGAACTGGGGAAAATCCGAGTGTATAAACGGTATGGGAAACCCCAGGAAGAATCCCTACATCAACATTCTAGACCCTCTCTTATTGGGATACCTTTCTAGGCAGGGATACATTGAGGAAACACTCAGCGGTGAAACCCCTCCCACCAGACTCGTTCCCTCTAGCAGGTCGAGGCGGCCCCCTTTTCCCTTTCTTAAAGCACTTGAACGCAGGGTGCACCCTCCACAAAATGAACATTCGTGTCTGAATTGGCAGGAAGAAGTCCACCAGCAATTAGACTCATGGAATAACCAGCAGTACCCCTTCTTGCTTGCCACCGGCAAACCTGGGGTGTAAGCTGCTGCGGGCCAGGAAAGGGGTTAGACACCGAGCAAGACAGCATCATCAGCAACAGACATAGATTGGCATCCTGAACTGCAAAATTCAACCCGGGGCAAACCGCTACCTTCTTCCTGAACTGCTGGTCGTTCTTAAACCAAACACCGGCCACCGAAAATGTTATATGCGCCCCAAGTGAGGTCCAGGTACATGAAGAGGGAAACGCTGCATTCTGGGAACTTCTCACAAAGCATGGACCTGAACGCCAGAAAACCTTGCAATCAGTTCCCAAAAGTTGTAGGCAGCATTTTTTGCTTGTCCTGATCTTTCTCGCCCTCCACCCCTGGCCCTTTCTTGGGTCTATCAATAGTCTCCTTGTCAGGTCACACAAGAGTTAAAAAATTTAATTCACCCTTCCAAATTTTCACCCTCACCTCGGAAGAAACGTGCAACCCAAACGGAGACAACTCACGCGCTGCAGAAACAAACGATCTGCATGCAGTACCCCCTAAATTAAAGCTTGCGCTCCCTGGACTAACCAGAACCTGCTGCACGATGCACTACTGTCACAGCCTGCACACCTGACCTGGACGCAATCTGCACAGCCACTGCTGCATTCGCAGGTGCCATTGCCACAGGACCCATGAGCACCGGCTGTACAATGGATTGAGCCTCATCTACAGTTCACCATTGTTTATAAGCGGCACCCAAGGGTTCCATAAACCCAGTTGGTAACTGGTCGACCATAGAGCTGCCTCTGACCGTTGTGTTTGCACCCCTTGCAAGCTCCCGCTCTGTACCCAAGTCTGACTCACGTGCTGCCAACAAGATGGATGGTCCCCTGGAGACACCCCCAGTCTGCACAAGGTGAAGTCCTCTCTGCTCAACAACCACCACTGCTTCGTCCTCTGATCGTCCACTCCATTTGCAGACTCAGCCGAGTCCCGGTCATCTTGTGGCTCCTGATCAGACACCTGCCTCCGCTGCGTAAATCAGCCCAGCGCCTGCCGAATCCTAGGCAGCGGCCGTTGGTCATGCAAGGCTGGTGTCTGGGCACTGCTCTGTCAACTCTGCTGCCGATCTTGGCCCAGCGCCCCCAATCTAGATGAACTGGCCTCCATTCTGGCGATCTGGCATGATCTCTGATGTTTTGAAGTGATCTGCACTGTTCGATGTGGAGCTGGTGAGGTTTGAAACTTTTCAAGTTTTTCTCGTGTCGTGCACCACTATCTTATTCAAAGAGATCTGAATGGCTGGAGAAAGGTATCCGAACAGTGAAAATCAGCGTTCGGTTACCTTTCCTGGCCATTCGTCTATCCAGAGAGCAGGCAATTCACCAAATCCTGGCGAATTGCCTGCACATACGGTGCCTGTTCGGTGCCTGTTTGAGGGCAGTGAAATCCCCATAGAGAAGCAATGCTTCGGCTATTCAGAGAACACAAACCAGCAGTGAAAGGTTCCCCTAATGCTCTGCCATTCGGTGGTTTCATGCAGCAAATTTATTCAGGCGAATCCCATAGGCTTCAATGTTAAAAATATCCCAGTTTTAATCCAATATCTAATAAACCGTTTATTATTATATTCTGCAGCAGAGTCTATTTTAGGATCTTTTAAGCATTTTTTGGAAAAAAAAATCTTCCCTCGAGCTTTCTGTGAGCGTCCCGAAAAGTTCGAAGTTTGCGAACTTTCGAATAGCAGATGTTCGAATCAAACTGATTTGAACCAGCAGCCGATCCCTACTGACCAATCTCGCAGTGTCTCTGGAAGAAGTGCCCTGGGGAAGTCCAGATGTTGCTGGGATGCTGGAACCAGATTGGGACTCAGGCTAAGACGCACTGGAGGCTGGGAAGGCTGCTGTCTCCTCAACCAGTGCCGATCCAGCATCCTCAAGCACTGGGATCATCATTCAGCAGGGCCATCATCCTAGTACCGTGAGCCTCTGCATGTGCCTGCAATAATGCCACCAGTGACTGTACATCCAGGTCTGCCATAATGTGGATTTGTAAAGTTCTTTACTGCTGGAATTTCTTGGCTGTTGATCTTAGGCTGTCCAGGAGCAAAGAGGTCCGCCCCTCCCCCTCTCTGACCTTAAAAAGAGGTCTGCCCCTCCCCCTCTCTGACCTTATAAAGAGGTCTGCCCCTCCCCCCTCTCTGACCTTATAAAGAGGTCTGCCCCTCCCCTCTCTGACCTTATAAAGAGGTCTGCCCCTCCCCTCTCTGACCTTATAAAGAGGTCTGCCCCTCCCCCTCTCTGACCTAATAAAGAGTTTTGCCCCTCCCCTCTCTAACTTACAAAGAGGTCTGCCCCTCCCCCTTCTGACTAATAAAGAGGTCTGCCCCCCTCCCCCTCTCTGACCTACAAAAGAGGTCTGATCCTCCCCTCTCTGACTTTATAAAGAGGTCTGCACCTCCCCTCTCTGACCTTATAAAGAGGTCTGCCCCTCCCCCTCTCTGACCTTATAAAGAGGTCTGCCCCTCCCCCCTCTCTGACCTTATAAAGAAGTCTGCCCCTCTCCCCTCTCTGACCTTATAAAGAGGTATGCCCCTCCCCCTCTCCGACCTTATAAAGAGGTATGCCCCTCCCCTCTCTGACTTTATAAAGAGGTCTGATCCTCCCCTCTCTGACCTTATAAAGAGGTCTGCCCCTCTCTGACCTTATGAAGAGGTCTGCCCCTCCCCTCTCTGACCTTATAAAGAGGTCTGCCCCTCCCCTGTCTGACCTAATGAAGAGGTCTGCCCCTCCCCCTCTCTGACCTAATAAAGAGTTTGCCCCTCCCCTCTCTAACCTTACAAGAGGTCTGCCCCCCCCCCTCTGACCTAATAAAGAGGTCTGCCCCTCCCCTCTCTGACCTTATAAAGAGGTCTGATCCTCCCCTCTCTGACCTTATAAAGAGGTCTGCCCCTCTCTGACCTTATGAAGAGGTCTGCCCCTCCCCTCTCTCTGACCTTATAAAGAGGTCTGCCCCTCCCCTGTCTGACCTAATGAAGAGGTCTGCCCCTCCCCCCTCTCTGACCTTATAAAGAGGTCTGCCCCTCCCCTCTCTGACCTTCAAAGAGGTCTGTCCTCCCCTCTCTGACTTTATAAAGAGGTCTGCACCCCCCCCCTCTCTAACCTTACAAGAGGTCTGCCCCCCCCCCCTCTGACCTAATAAAGAGGTCTGCCCCTCCCCCTCTCTGACCTTATAAAGAGGTCTGCCCCTCCCCTCTCTGACCTATAAAGAGGTTGCCCTCCCTTTCTGACCTTACAAAGAGGTCTGCCCCTCCCCTCTCTGACTCTATAAAGAGGTCTGCCCCTCTCCGACCTTATAAAGAGGTCTGCTCCTCCCCCTGTCTGACCTAATGAAGAGGTCTGCCCTCCCCTCCTCTGACTTTTATAAGAGGTCTGCACCTCCCCCTCTCTGACCTTATAAAGAGGTCTGCCCCTCCCCTCTCAGACCTTATAAAGAGGTCTGCCCCTCCCCCTCTGACCTTATAAAGAGGTCTGTCCCTCCCCTCTCAGACCTTATAAAGAGGTCTGCCCCTCCCCTCTCTGACCTTATAAAGAGGTCTGCCCCTCCCCTCTCTGACCTTACAAAGAGGTCTGCCCCTCCCCTCTCAGACCTTATAAAGAGGTCTGCCCCTCCCCCTCTCTGACCTTATGAAGAGGTCTGCCCCTCCCCTCTCTGATTTTATAAAGAGGTCTGCCCCTCCCCTCTCTGTTACGTTCCCTCCAGCCATGCCCACTGGTTATGAGAGTTTTTCTCAACCAGTTTGGAGTATAGGGTTAATCTGTTTGGCTCCGCCCCTGGAGTCTCAGTGTCTGATCAGACCTGTGATCACATGACCTGTACTGCCCTATTCATATGGCCTTTAGTGCTACAGCTCCTTGATCCAGTATAAGGTTCTCTCTGCTGTGTTCCTGATTGATTTATGTTATATTTGAATATTCTGGTTCTAGACTTCTGGCTCTGTTTTGACGATTCTTCTGATCAGCCCTTTGTACCGTGTATTTTGATATCCTGGTTTTTGACTTCTGGCATAGTACTCTGACTATTCTCTTGCTTAAATCCCATTGTGTGTGTTGTATGTGTGGTCTTCAGCTTCTGGTTTGTTTGTACCACACTACAGTCTCTGCTGTTTATGTTTCTTGTTCTGGTGTTAGACCTAATCGCAAGGCATCCAGTGGTTTGTGCTGGTTGCAGCATAATCTGTTTCCAGTGAAGTCCTCCCCTGCAGGTTGCAGACTATATTCCTGTCTAGTCTGGTGTTCTGTGTCTTTGTATCTAGTAAAGCTTCTTATTGTTTAGAGACCACATCAAGGATCTCTTTCTAGTTAGCACCGTTGTTCATGTCATGTCATGTCTGTTTAACCCCTGATTGTTCATCGTGTGTCATTTCATTTTGTATGTTTCCCACCCTGTACTCTGTATAGACAGAAGACCATCCAAAGGACCTTACACCAGAGCAGGGCGTTCCTTGTGTGTGTATACTGTCTTGTCTTGTCTGGTTATTTCTGTATCCCTAAGAATTATACCCTTATTTTCTTCTTACAGCTTTCCCCATGTAAGTTACCTTCTTAAACCAAGTAACCACCCCTCACCCCCGCTCGCCCCTTTCCCTTCCCCATAAATGAAAACACAACAATGTATTGGCATTTTGAAAAGGTCATGTCTTTTGTTAATTAAGGCCAAATTCTTTGCCTCTAAGGCAGAATTATTATTATTGATCCTCGTATGCCAAATACGCTACACCAGATAACACTGGCAACTGCAATGCACCACAAGCATTGCCCAGAAATAGCGCCCCACGTGACTAAGCAGGATGACCACACGTCTGCTCAGTGTATTTTTATGGCAGATAGCAGGCCGAGAGGATCTGCAAACCAGGAAGGCACCTGAGCTTGGTCGAACCAAACCACCACTCACCCCGTACCCTGCAGACCCTCCCCGCACTATCGCCTCTCCACGTGCCAGGTCACCTATTTCACCGCTCATCCCTAACCTAAACCATGTCCATCTTAAAACGCAATCCCCCAGCTCTGGTCAAACAAACCACCAGCTGGCTTCATGCCACATGGCAAAATATATCTGAGTGCCATAAATTAACCAGCTCCATGCCCAATTTAAGCGCAATCCACCAGTTCTGGCTGTAAAAAAAAAACCAACTGGCTTCAAGCAACATGGAATACTATCTGATCGATAATAATTACTCTAAAACACGTCTTAATTAAAAACAATCCCGCAACCTTGGTCGTAAAAAAAACACCAGGTGGCTTCATGTAACATGGTGTATAATGTGATGCAATAGGTAGACTAACCACGTCCATATTTAGACAATCCCCCAGCCTTGGTCGTATAAACCACCAACCGGGTTCATGCAACATGGTATATTTCCATATGGGAAACCACAGGCGGTCTTGAATGACTGGCGGAATCACCAAGTCATTTGCCCCTATCCGTGGCGCTTCTGTTGCGTGACCTTACCGATGTTGTAGGGAAGCAGCATCTATGAAAGAAAAACAGGATGGGATGGGTGGGTAAAAGAAAATTAGCTGTAATACACAAAATGTCCCATGCACTCTCTTTTCTACCCATTCCTCCCCTCTCTCTCACTGCTTATCTCCCTATTGTATCCAATAACAAAGAGCTATGCTTAAGCTCATAGAACAAAAGGCACCCTTGCCTGATCCCATAGACAAAGGAACTCACTCCCTTTTACCTCTTGCATAATTCAGGGATAATTCTTAAACCTCCCTCTCTCCTAATTAGTCCTCCTCTCGAACTAAGAATTATACCCCTATTTTCTTGTTACAACTTTCCACATGTAAGTTACCTTCTTAAACCAAGTAAACACCCCGTCCCCCCTCCTTCCCCATAAATGAAAACACAACAAAGTATTGGCATTTTGAAAAGGTCACGTCTTTTATTAAGGCCAAATTCTTTGCCTCTAAGGCAGAATTATTATTATCGATCCTCGTATGCCAAATACGCTACACCAGATAACACTGGCAGCCAGATAACACTGGCAACTGCAATGCACCACAAGCATTGCCCAGAAATAGCGGCCCCACATGACTAAGCAGGATGACCACACGTTTGCCCAGGGTATCTTTTATGGCAGAGAGGATCTGCAAACCAGGAAGGCACCTGAGCTTGGTCGAACGAAACCACCACTCACCCCGTACCCTGCAGATCCTCCCCCCACTATCGCCTCTTCACGTGCCAGGCCGCCTATTTCACTGCCACCAAAAAACGAGGACTCTCTTTTTACTGCCACCAATAAAAACCCGTGACCTTTCCTCTTACCCCACAAAAAGCTCCTTATCGCACCTTCAATGAAGAGTGTGTTCCCAGCCTTATCACTCCTTCAATGAACTCCACTTCTTGCTCCTATTTCTGGGTGCTCCAAAACCATTAAACCATGGCCACATAACATCGGCAAATAGCATGGCCAGATAAACACCGGCAAATGCAATGCACCACACATATTACCCAGAAATAGCGGCTTCACGTGGCTAAGTAGCATGACCACACGTCTTCTCAGGGGTCTCTTTATATCGCAAATAGCAGGCTGAGAGAATCTGCAAACCAGGAGGGCACCTGAGCTTGGTCGAACCAAACCACCACTCACCCTGTACCCTGCAGACCCTCACCCTACTATTACATCCCCACGTGCCAGGCCGCTATTTCACCACTCACAATACCTATCTCTTCTCTAGCTGTCCCCTAAATGTAGTACCATAATATCTGGCTTACCCCACTTTCTCCTGGATGTCTTCGCTATTCCCAATAACTGCCCCACCCCCTACCTTGCTTCCCTATCCATCTAATCCCTACTTCAATTACGCTGCACCCCGGGGTCGCTCCTCTCTTGGTGCCAGCAGCATGACTCTCCATCCAGTGCACATACAGTTGTGTTCAAAATTATTCAACCCCCAATGCTGTAAAGGGTTTTAGGGAATTTAGTGTACATTTGTAATTGTATTCAGAATGAAATCCTACAAGGACTTTTTAAAGAACCATATGCAACTAAAATGACATCAATTGGTTTTGTAATACAGTAGTAAATGTTTCTTTTGTGAATTCTTCATTGACACAATTATTCAACCCCTGAAAGACTACCACTCTGAAGAACAGAGGTTCATTCAAGTGTTTTCAATCAGGTATTGAAAACACCTGTGGATGTCACGGAGCAGCAATAAAGCATAATAAGCACCAATTAGGCAGCTTTAAAATGACTGTGATACTCAGCTCCTTCTAGACATTTACTGGTGTGGTTACAAACATGGTGAAGTCAAGAGAATGGTCCAGGAAGACAAGAGAAGAAGAGGTGATTACTCTTCACAGGAAGGGCAATGGCTATAAGAAGATTGCAAAGATGTTAAACATACCAAGAGAGACCATAGGAAGCATCATTCGCAAATTCAAGGAAAAGGGCTCTGTTTAAACGCTACCTGGTCGTGGCAGAAAGAAGATGCTGACTTCGACTGCTGTGCGCTACCTGAAGCGTAGAGTGGAGAAAAGTCCCCGTGTGACTGCTGAGGAACTGAGAAAAGATTTGTCAGATGTGGGTAATGAAGTTTCAGCTCAGACAATACGGCGCACACTGCGTAATGAAGGCCTCCATGCCAGAACTCCCAGGCGCGCACCCCCTTGCTGTCTCCAAAGAATAAGAAGAGTCGACTGCAGTATGCCAAAAGTCATGTGGACAAACCACAGAAGTTTTGGGATAGTGTTCTGTGGACTGATGAAACAAAATTAGAACTGTTTGGGCCCATGGATCAACGCTATGTTTGGCGGAGGAAGAACAAGGCCTATGAAGAAAAGATCCCCTTGCCTACTGTGAAGCATGGCGGGGGGTCAATCATGCTTTGGGGCTGTTTTGCTTCTGCAGGTACAGGGAAGCTTCAGCGTGTGCAAGGTACCATGAATTCTCTTCAGTACCAGGAGATATTGGATGACAATGTGATGCAGTCCGTCACAAACCTGAGGCTTGGGAGACGTTGGACCTTTCAACAGGACAATGATCCCAAGCATACCTCCAAGTCCACTAGAGCATGGTTGCAGATTAAAGGCTGGAACATTTTGGAGTGGCCATCGTAGTCACCTGACTTAAATCCGATTGAGAACCTCTGGTGGACTTAAAGAAAGCAGTTGCAGTGCGCAAGCCTAAGAATGTGACTGAACTGGAGGCTTTTGCCCATGACGAATGGGCGAAGATACCCGTAGATGGCTGCAAGACACTTGTGTCAAGCTATGCTTCACGTTTAAAAGCTGTTATAACTGTAAAAGGATGTTGTACTAAGTACTAAGATTGAATGTCACTTGGGGGTTGAATAAAACTGATAATGATGTGAGCACAGAAAAGGCATTTGTGGTTATTTCATTATAAATGTTATATTTGTCTGACCTACACGTGCCTCTTTGATTTAATTATAAGCAAGATGACTGATCAAAATCAATGTCAAACTGGCCAAAACACTCAATTTCAGTGGGGGTTGAATAATTATGAACACAACTGTAGGAGTGTCCCAGGATCCGCACTCTCATTGCACGTCCTGCAAATAACCAAAATGTAAACTATTAACTGTAATGCACACACACACAGTGTACCCGAACTGAAAAGAAACCAAAAGGAAACAAATTGTTATGGGGAACAATGGTTTTGTTTTAATAATACGTTTTCCCTTCATTTCTTTAATGACCTCACATATCTCCTATATACTTCCCATCATTTTAATTCGATCCTTTGGGTAATCCAATTCTGCCTCAGTACTAGCAGTTCCTATCCTGAAAGGATGGGGGCAAATGCAACTCCCCTTTCAACCAAGCCCCTCCGTGGCCTGCGGCAGAACTATTTTGAATTGATACCCGGACAAGTTAGTACCACCCTTGTGCCCCCAGAACATGTGACCGTTTGAAGGCGCCGCCTCCAAGTATCCCCTCATACATACCACTGGGCATACTTCCCCACCATGGGCCTTTGCAGCAACACAACTCAAACTGTGCATCAATACCACTCCATCCGTCACTCTCACATCCTCCTTTCTTAATTGAGAAGAATTTTCACCCAGAGCAATTATTTCCTCAATCCTTAGGGCAACTGAAAAACTAAAATGCTGCCCTAAAAAGATTGTTATCAGCTCCATCTTATCTCTTACTTGTACTCTGCTGTCAAGATCTTCCTCACCATGAACTGTTTAGCCCAGTCCTCCTCTTCCTTTAACTGAGCAAAGAATGAAATACCACTAAATAAAATAGTTACCAAGCTGTCCTTTCTTTATTGACTTACCGCCGAACTTCAGTAGCTATTTTGAAAACAACATTCTGCCCTACCTTCTCTGTCCCTTTAAAACTCGATCCAACCCTTTCACTGCTTGCTCTACGATGCCCATGTCCTCTGCCACAACAATCTCCTCACCAAATCATTGATGCCCTCTAACTGCTCCCCATCTGCCAAAGAAATGGAGGGCATTCTTCACCCTGCAAATTATCCCCCCCCCGGTGCAAAATGTCGGAACACATCCCACTTGAATCTGGACAATGTATCCGCCACCACCTTCCTTACCCCCGGTATGTGATTTTCCATGAAATTAATATTGCTTTTCAAACATATGAACACCAAATACCTGACATAGGCTACAACCTGCGGTGATGATGCAGACATGTTATTCAGCACTTGCACCACACCTTGAATATCAGACCCAAAAAAGGGGGGGATGCCTTTTTTTTTCTAATTTTATCCCCCACAGTTGTATTGCCCCGACAATTGGAAAATAAAAAATTCCAGTAACACCAAGCTTTGCACCCATCCTCTTTGAATCCACTCCTGGGCATTAGCCTGCCCACCATTTGAAATTACACTAGACCATTTGATCTTAATGTCTGGCCATTCCCCCCCAAACCACCTACAATTCTCCCCCCGATCAACTAAACTTATATTGTTACCCCCCGGTCCTACTGCATTCTCCAGTCCCTTTGGAACCCGTTACCATGAAATCGTCCAAGTAATGTACTATACGTCTCCTCCCCGCTCTCTTCTCCACTAACCAATGCAAAAAAGTAGGAAGCCTTTCTAAAGGGAGCACGGGATATTGCCCACCCCAATGGGTAAACATATCTATGTAAAATTACCCATCTAATCTACACCCCATTAAAAGAAAACCCCCTGGACACAGCGGTACGGCCTGAAGGCTGACTCTAGATCAAGCTTAGCTAACTCTGTCCCCTCGCCAGCTACCCTTGCCAAATTCACCACCTGATTGAATGAATGGTAGCTAACAGAAACATCTTCCTTACTTATTGCCTCTGCAAAGAAACGGCCACCCCAATGTTTATTTGTATGTATTTTCCTTACATTCCCTTGCTCTGTGTATCATGTAGAGTATTGTATTACGATCCAGTCTTTGTATAGTGTACACCCCCCTGTAAGTAATGAATTCCTTTTGTTTTCACATGCTTCCATCAGCCCCTCCCCTCCCCCCAGCAACTAAGGTCACCAGCTCACTGTTATCTGATCCTTTGTTCCTATCTGAGAGTGACTCTATTGTTTCAGCACCTTCCCCCTCTGTGTGTGTGTGTGTGTGTCCCCTTGCGAAATGTAAATAAACGCAGTCTCCATTTTGAGTTTAAAAAGAGCAAGGATGTTCTGTACATTAGTGGCTGCATTCTCCTCCATCTTATGAGTCCTGAGCCCTGGAATCCTTTATCAATAGTACCAAGCTGCACATGTGAAAGTCTTTAACCTCCGTCCACCAATGAAACGGATTCTTGCTTAGTATATTAATCTATATGCCCGAAGTTAAATCAACCAAACTAACCTAATGACACAGCATTTGCTAGCATACAAAATCACTGTTTAGTTGATAAGCCTCTTCAGAAATTATCACAGACACATTTAGATGTGTATTTGGTTAGTAATTGTTATATATTCATAAATCTGGCAGAAACAATCTGGGTTAATTTAGTTGCGCAAATGTAAGCTTAAACAGATTGTACAGTTACTGCTGCAGCACTTCCTCATTGACAGCAGAACATGTGACTTTTGAGGTTTAAGATGGCTGCCAGCCAAGCGGTCACTGACTACCTATGTTTATAAGATCATAAAGACTATACAAATAAGGTTTGATCAAGTATTACAAAGTGAAGCAAATATCAACGAGCATATTCTAGCTAAAAATGCAAATCACTAGAACGGGTTAATTAATGCGTATTTAACCCAATAGATTACACACACACATATAGTATAGTCTCAACATAGCGACAAATTCACAGAATTAATACACTTAATACTTATCTACTCCCAGGCTTTATTACGATGATGGTACAAGTGGGAAATATGAAGGAGTTGCTGCTCATGTTTCCTCCATTTCTGAAATAAGTCTCTCCTCTCACTCAATAAAGACAAAGTTACCGTTCTAAATAATTATTTACTCAACTGTAGCAAGTGCGCAAACAAAACAAAAAAAATTGTACATTACTGCTGTGTCACTTCAAAAATTGCAACAATTAGAATAGTGAACTTAAATACAGTATACAAATTAATTTGTTCATGAACTTATTGCTTAGCCCTTGGTTACTCCAACATTATTTAAAACACACAGCTCTTTGAATAACCCGGTAAATCATAACCCACATAAAAGGCCAGCATGTGAAGCTGCTTGAGAATCCACTAAAGGTGTTACTCAGTAATGTACGTATGGTGCTTTTCTCATTCGGCACACTATAGAGTTATAGTGACTAATGTCCAGTGATTCAGTCTGTTATATCAAGTTCCTATGTGTGCTATGGCTAGGTCCTTGTGGGATCTCCGTGTGCTATGGCTAGGTTTCTGTGTGTTTCTATTGTGTGATTACGGCGTGTTATAGCAAGTTTTTATTTTATTTTTAGTGTTGTTCTACATTAGTGATTTCAGTGTGTTATAGAGAGGTATTTTTTGTGATTTCAGGGTGTATGATAGCTAAATCATTAGCGTGACTTTGTGTGTTATACCGAGGTCCTACGTGTGATTTCACGATGTATAGTGAGTTCCTTCTGTGTGTATGGTGAGAGCACATGTGTGTGTATAGGGAGGTAGACATGTGCACAGCACAAAATTTCGTTTTGAACTAATGAATTAGTCCTAAAATGCAATTTATTTAGTTGCTAAAGAATTTCGTTTTCAGTATTTTCGTTTTCAGTATTTTCGTTTTCAGTATTTTCGTTTTCAGTAGTTTTCGTTTTTAGTATGAAAACTAATTTCATTCATCCAAAAACCAGTGGATACAATTACTATTGGAGTGGCTCCTCAAAGGGCTGAGATCGCTGCTTGTTACAGTATCTCTCACTCTCAGCACAATGTGGGCCATATTACATAGTTGGTGCTAACTTAACCAGAGCTGTTGTAAACTTCCCAGAGCTATTATAGCCTATGGAGGTTTTCAGTTTACAACAGCTCTGGTTAAGTTAGCACCAACATTGTAATACTGCCCCGTGTCAGGCAAAGCTGTTACAGTAACTGACTGCTGCTCATCACAGCGCTCAGAGTTTCAGTAAAACTAGTAAATAATATTTTTATATATAATAGGTTATAACAATATTATTTCCTTGTTTTACTGAAACTCTGAGCGCTGTTACAGTCAGTTACTGTAACAGTTGAGCCTGATACATTGTACTGAGATAATATAACAAGCAGCCGATCTCAGCGCTCACAGCCACTGGATTTAAAGGGCTAAAAGAAAAAAAGGCTCCTCTCTGTATAATGTATAGAACATCCTCCTGCATTAATTAATACCCCTCTCTGTATAATGTATACAACATCCTCCTGAATTAATTAATAGCCCTCTCTGTATAGAACATCCTCCTCAATTTATACCTTTCTCTGTATAATGTACCTGTATATAACATCCTCCTACATTAATACCCCTCTCTGTATAATGTATAGAACATCCTCCTGCATTAATTAATGCCCCTCTCTGTATAGAACATCCTACTGCATTAGCATGTGGAGGGTGCAGAACTTCAGATGTTGCACTCTTCATTGCTGGTCTCCTTCACTCAATGGAATATCACAAAAAGGACAGAAACTAAATGTGTAGTGCATTTTATTTTAGTTTCTTTCGTTTTTTGGACTGAGCAGTTTCGTTTCTCTTGAGTAATACGAAAACTAAATTATCCCAAAATTCGGACTAAATCGTTTTAGTACTAAAACGAATGCACATGTCTATAGGGAGGCCCTTTGTTTGATTTACTGTGTTTATATGGGTTGCTTAGTATGATTTTGGCCTGTACAGTACACTACAAATTGACTGCAGCCATGGATGATACTAAAATTGGACCGTCAGTCATGTGCTATACTGAGCACTTTTACTAATAAGGCACAGCAATCCACAGACAGCCAAAGGCAAAGTTACTGGAAACCCCAATGCACCTAATAACATACAAAACAACAAATCACTGAATTCTGGCAGTTATCCCAGAACACCCATTAGAAATTACTATCACGCAGCTCTACACCAAATGAACAAGGAATACAGTAATGCAAATTGAAACAAATATAAATAAGCATCCACTAAATAAAACCTACAAATCCATACAATGGGAAACCTACACCTATTTTTCCAATAAATAATGGAACTAGGAATATATATGTAGCAGAGCTATGATAATAGAGTATACATAACAGATTGATACAGCAAGTAATACTCTTCCAGTCATTGGTTTTCATACAATGATGGTGATGGCAAAATGGAGCTAGCCGCCGCCCTGTCTCTGCCGCTACCTCTCTCAAAAGAAAATTAGCTGTAATACACAAAATGTCCCACGCATTCTCTTTTCTACCCCTTCCTCCCCTCCCTCTCACTGCTTATCTCCCTATTGTATCCAAAGAGCCATGCTTAAGCTCATAGAACAAAGGCACCCCTGCCTGATCCCATAGACAAAGGAAACTCCCTCCCTTTTACCTCTTGCATAATTCAGGGTTAATTATTAAACCTCCCTCTCTCCTAATTAGTCCTTCTCTCGAACGTGTTCAGGGTTCTGCATTATGCAGAGAAACACATACCGGCCTAAAGGGCTTAACTATAAACACAGCAACAAGGTCCCCCCTTTGGCTCCTGAGGGGGGCAACCGTGACATTCTACTGGATCCCCCCGAGCCTGCTGGTATGTATTCTTTGTTAGGCTAGGGTCAAACGAGCGCAGTATTAACGTGCGTTTAGCCGCACTTAATCACAGCCGCACTAGCAGCAAATTACGTCCAATGCCGGGCAGCATACGAAGAACGGCCGAAACGAAAGTGTGCAACACAAGTGGCAAATGAACGCATTTTTTTGAGAACGTCAAGCCGCTAGTACTGACGTACAGAGTGCGCTGCGTCCACTAGCGGCGTGTGTGCGTGATTAGGAGACGTCAGACGCTGCACATGTCCGGCCAACATAACGTCCAGACACAAAAAGTGTTTCATTGATGATCCGTACAAAATCACGAACGAAAATGCGCATCGTATGACCGCTATCGTGTATTCCATGAAAAAATACGTCCATTCGTTCGAACGCACTTTTTCATGGACAAGGCGAAAAATGCGTTTGTCTGACCCTAGCCTAAGAGCCTATGCTGCACCTGTTTGGTGATTTTCTGTCTCAGTGGAAGGGGTTAATGGACACAGTGTTTTCTCTCACTGCTGGTCAAGCTGTTCAAGAAAGCAGGGTACGTGGTCCGCTTTCCCCTGAGGAGATGAATAGAAGGCGAACTGGCCAGCTGTTTTTATTGTGCCAGTTCGTCACATTTCATTTCATGGTGCCCGTTTAAGACTGGCAAGATGCCAGTGTGCGCCGAGACTGGTAAGACGACTGTGCGCCGAGGCTGGCAAGACGCCATTGTGCGCCGAGGCTGGCAAAGTGCCCGCTGTGCCCACGACCCACAGTCGGGTCACCAAGGCCAGTTCCCGTTATGAATCCAAGGTAATCAGACCCCCTGTACCCTTCCTAGGGTAACCAGACCTGTGGAGAGGGCAACTGATGTTAATGACCTAGAGAGGAAGGGGAGTATAACTCTAATGGGCACTGCTTGCTGTGTAAATGTCAGACCGCGTTGTGTTGTATGTACGTCAGAGTTTGTAAATATCTGCGTTAGTAACAACTAGATTCGTATAGAATGTATGTGCGTCTCTGATGTATACAATTGGGCGCAATCACGAAATGTGGAACCAGTGCTAGGATCAAAATCTAGATCCAGTTAATTCCTTTCTGATGTAAAATACAGTGAAACGTTTACAATATCTTCCGTGAAACAGAAACAATATAATCAGCTTTGATTACTGCAAATAAGGATGGTGGTGGATTTTATCTTAAGCCTTAGGGTGTTGCTGCCACCTGGTGGATGAATGTTCAAAAAACAGGCGTAGGTGGATTTGACAGTGTGAGCAGCTTTAGAGATAGTGGACTTTAGAGTATTGCTGCCACCTGGTGGGTAAGTGTTCAAATGACAAGCGGTGGTGAGCTGTGCGCAGGTCTTTCTCTTTCTCTCTGTTGCAGGTCCGGTAATTATGTAGAGAGAGAGGATTCCATAGCGCATATCATTTTAAATAAATGGAAAAATGTGCATCGAAGTGCTAACTCACGTGTTTGGGAGCCGATATGAATATCACGCTCACTCTTTCTCGCGGCTCAGACCCATAAGGTGGCCTGTTCCCTTCTTTGACTCCGTGGATTCCTGCTCCCTGCGTGGTTCCACTGCTGGGCTCTGCATTCGTCTGGTTCCTGGGTTGGGATTCTTTCAGGGTGTGTGCTGTAAGATTTCTCCCCCCCCCCCCAGACTGGCAGTGTTTATGTGCAGTGAATCACGAAGGCAAAAAAGTATTGGTAAAGGGGTTTAATGGTGAATAAAATAAACTAACAATAGGAGTGAGCTGTTAAAATGATGTGATAAGGGAGTCCAGGACGCGTTTCGCCAGTCGCTATGCTGGCTTCATCAGCTGTGAGACCCTCATCTTTACTGTCCAAGTTTAAAGGGATTGTCTTTGGATTTGATTGGTTGATTTCTTCCTCTGTTCCCGGGCAAAAAAACATCCAGATCCTATTGGGCAAGAGGCACCTGCTCACATGGTCGTTCATGACCAATCGGAGGGGGTCAGTGTGATCGCTCGTGTCTGTGATGCGTACCGTGAAGGAACCGTTCCCTTCCGTCTGTCCTGGCTCTCCAGACACCCCTTTGTTGCGGTCAGCCTGGCTACTGGGAGCGCTGTCCTCAGCGCCTCAAGCGGCTTGACCTGCCTGCTTCCTCTGCCCTGGATCCGTTAGGAATCTCCAGAAGGCCGCTCTGTGCCTTCTGAGGGTGATAGTGTATAGTGTAGCTTCGCTGAAATAAAGACACCAGGCGCGGCTGTATGCTTTAAAACAGGATCCTCTCTCTCTGAGCTCTGAGAGTTCTGACTTTTTAATGAACCAAACGCCACCATTTATGCTGAAGTCCAACAGTCATAATTTGCATACCCATACTAATTACTATTCATAATTTGCATACCCATACTAATTACTAGTCATAATTTGCATACCCATACTAATTACATTAAATCAGTTATTTACAATAAACATTCTTTACATTCTTTAGCCTTTCAGCTCACACAACATTTGTATATCCATTGTTCTAACACATCAGATTAAACACACACTATCACAGATCCCTTGAATTAAACATGCAGCTAGATAATGGGAAAAGCCCTGGTGCATAAATTACACAGCAGTAAAGCTTGTTTACTGGATACACAAAAACACATTTACCTACAGGAATATAAGTATTTTTAAAACCAAAGCTATGCCATTTTACACTAAACTAAATTAAACTAAAACCAAACAATGTAAAATATATTTAAAACCACACGATATAAATGAACATAAAGTCTCTTGGGGTTTGAAGCATGGAGCGTTACATCAGCTCCATGACATGTACATACAGAGGAATTTCTTCTGGATGCCGGGAGAGAGTCAGTAAATAATTTGTTGTACAATATCCTGTTATGGGAGTAAATGAGTGGGACTATCCATTTATAAAGGCGGATGCCGATGTGCAAATGTAAATAAAAACAAAGATAGAACAATGAAATTGGGTTGATCATTTGAACCTCCTGCATAGGTCCTAACTGGGACAATCTACATGTTGGAAAAGCGAAATTGGCAACAAGGGAGGTGGTCAGCATAACATGGGTTAAATGCAGGGAAATATAGAACGACCACATATGGAGATGGTCAGCGTGACTTCGGGTTCATTGGAAATGAGACAGATCCTGCGGGAGAAGCGGTGGTGATCAATTGAAATGGAATGGGGGGCAGATGACATGCAGGTAATTTCACGGTATTGGTCCTAACCGGGATGGTATACATGTTGGGAACGCGGAATTGGCGACACGGAGATGTTCAGCATAACTGGGTTGTATCAGGGAAATATGGAACGCCCACTCACGGAGGTGGTCGGCGTGGCTCGGGTTCATTGGAAATGAGCCAGATCCTGCGGGAGAAGGTGATATTTATGACTTTGCTGACTATGGGTCAGATGGCATCAGACCCCGCCATGTATCCAAAGTCAGACCCCCTTTACCGTCCAGGCCTAGGAGAGCCCTTCCAGGGGTAACCAGGTCTGTGGAGGGGGCAACTGACATCTCAGACTCAGCTGAGTTCTCCCCTTCTGAGCCCGAGGAACACATGGAGTATGACTCCTACTCAGCCATGGGGTCAGAGGAGGAAGCCATGGATATTGCTCCCATAGGGGCTTCCCGTATGTGGCCTCTCCAAATGGCCAGACACCCTAATGGTGGTCCATGGTGTAAGATTGTTACAGGCTGTATTCCCTGCGGTGCTATACGCCTACCTGCATCACCCACCGCACTCATAGTGTCTGGTGGCGAGGCCGTAATGACTATGTCCAGCGGCGAAATCAAGTTGCCTTTGTCTGACAGTGAAGCAATGTCTGTTGCGGGCTACGTGCCACCCATGATATCTAAACTTGGTGCAGTGCCAGCGGTGCTACCTAAACCTGGCGCGGTGTCAGCGATGCTGCCTAATCCTGTTGAGGTGCTGACTGTCCTGAGCTGCAGGGCAGCAAAGGTCCTCATGCCCGTTGCTGGCAAGCTTCCAGTCAAAACCTATTCAAGCTGTATGTCAGCAGTACCAGCAATGCCCAATCCTGGTGCAGTACCCGAGTCAAGCTGTGTGTCGGCAGTGCCCAAACCTGGCACGTTGCCAGTTCTCAGGTCCGAGCTTGGCGCGGTGCCAGTTATCGTGTCAGTTCCTGGCGGGAAGCCAGTCATGAGTTCTACTGGTGAGATGCCAGTGTTGCCTGGTTCAAGTAACGAGAGGTCTGTTGTGCCTTCCATGTCGAGCTGCAAGGCAGCTGTTACCCCTGTGTTGCGTCACAGGCCCACTGTGCCCATGTCCCACAGTGGGTCCACCGAAGTCCAGTCTGGTAGTGCCTCCACCAGTGCCATGTTCTACGGTATAGTCGTGTCTGCCAAGTTTCAGTCTAAGTCTAGTCCTGTTGTCATGCTTTGTTCTAGGCCCAAGGAAGCCACGTTCTGTTCTGTACCCGATGAGACTATACTCAGCTCCCTTTGAGGAAATCCAGGATTCTGTTAGTCTGACCGGCACGAAGTTGCCCGAATCGAGCCCTGTGCCCAAGGGTTATGTACGAACGCCTTCTGGGGTCTTGGTTCGTGAGGCACACTTGGCTGTGCTCCATAGACACCCCAATATCTGGAGGAGGATGAAGGAGGATTCTGACTCCGATGAGCGCCTCTATGATACTGATGGGGACCTGTTGTGACTGGTGTTAGTGTCTTGTGTCATGGTTTCTGGGTCTTGTTTTTTTTTGTTGTTTGTGTGTGCCGGGAGTCACCCATGTGACGGGGGGATAATGTTACGTTCCCTCCAGCCATGCCCACTGGTTATGAGAGTTTTTCTCAACCCTTTTGGAGTATAGGGTTAATCTGTTTGGCTCCGCCCCTGGAGTCTCAGTGTCTGATCAGACCTGTGATCACATGATCTGTACTGCCCTATTCATATGGCCTTTAGTGCTACAGCTCCTTGATCCAGTATAAGGTTCTCTCTGCTGTGTTCCTGATTGATGTATGTTATATTTGAATATTCTGGTTCTAGACTTCTGGCTCTGTGTTTTGACGATTCTTCTGATCAGCCCTTTATACCGTGTATTTTGATATCCTGGTTTTTGACTTCTGGCATAGTACTCTGACTATTCTCTTGCTTATATCCCATTGTGTGTGTTGTATGTGTGGTCTTCAGCTTCTGGTTTGTTTGTACCACACTACAGTCTCTGCTGTTTGTTTCTTGTTCTGGTGTTAGACCTAATCGCAAGGCATCCAGTGGTTTGTGCTGGTTGCAGCATAATCTGTTTCCAGTGAAGTCCTCCCCTGCAGGTTGCAGACTATATTCCTGTCTAGCCTGGTGTTCTGTGTCTTTGTATCTAGTACAGCTTCTTATTGTTTATAGAGACCACATCAAGGATCTCTTTCTAGTTAGCACCGTTGTTCAAGTCATGTCTGTTTAACCCCTGATTGTTCATTGTTTGTCATTTCATGTTTTCCACCCTGTACTCTGTATAGACAGAAGACCACCCAAAGGACCTTACCCCAGAGCAGGGCGTTCCTCGTGTGTGTATACAGTCTTGTCTTGTCTGGTTATTTCTGTATCCCGTGTTCAGGGTTCTGCATTATGCAGAGAAACACATACCGGCCTAAAGGGCTTAACTATAAACACAGCAACAAGGTCCCCCCTTTGGCTCCCGAGGGGGGCCACCGTGACACTGACCTTATAAAGAGGTCTGCCCCTCCCCTCTCTGACCTTATAAAGAGGTCTGCCCCTCCCCTCTCTGACCTTATAAAGAGGTCTGCCCCTCCCCTCTCTCACCTTATGAAGAGGTCTGCCCCTCCCCTCTCTGACCTTATGAAGAGGTCTGCCCCTCCCCTCTCTGACCTTATAAAGAGGTCTGCCCCTCCCCTCTCTGACCTTATAAAGAGGTCTGCCCCTCCCCTCTCTGACCTTATGAAGAGGTCTGCCCCTCCCCCTCTGACATTAACTACCATTAGGTGCCATAAAGTAATCTTTGCCCTAGGGGACTTCTCACCAGCAGGAGAAGGGGGGCTAGGGGGTTGCGAGAGCGGCTGCCTGAGCCGCCATGATGTTGCCCTTAGATGAAATGCGGCTCACCAATCTCGACGGCATCTCCGGAAGAAGTGCCCTGGGGGAGTCTGGATGTCGCTGGATGCTCAAACCTGTGGAGGACTCTGGAAGTCCGGAAGGCCACGGTCTCCTCCATAAAGGGCCAATCCAACACTGGTGAGGAAACTTGGGAAAAGATCCATCTGCTGAGACAACAGAATTAGTGTAAGTACTCCAGATTCCTTGGTGCGCTGTACCTTTCTATCACTTGAGTTCACGGGCACGGACTCTTACGGAGCAAAACTACGCACAAACGGAGAAGCAATGTCCAGGGAATGTGTTCGCCTGCCAGCGATTTCATAATTACCTTTATAGTCGTGACGAGCATTTCAGAAACTGATCATAAGCCTCTGATTTCTATTTTCAAGAAACCCTTTTTGTGCGCACCCAGACGCCGCAGAGCACATTACTCACATTCCAGAACAATTACCTAAATGTTTCTGTGAACCTGGCCCTGAAATATACCTTAGTGACATTCTTAGCAGAGCAGAGCTGCAGCAGCTTGGGGGGGGGGCTGGGGGTGCATAACACAAAGCCTGCAATATTCGGCAGGTCCTGGAGGCCTCACAGAGCAGTGATTTGCCTCAGATAAGGCCACACACAGAAATCCACCAGAGTTTGCAAAGCGGTCTGTGGTTGTGAATGGTTGGCCAGATTCTGAGGCGGAGGTGCCATCGATTGTGAGAGAATATGGACTTTCTGAGATGAAATCGGCTTTCAGGATGTCGTAATGTACAAGTGGCTGAGGGTGATCATTCCTAAATCATTCAGATTGGAGATGCTGGTCACATTGGTGGAGGAGCATGCTATAGGGGGACATGCAGTTAGGTGTTGTATGTATTTCTGTGAGTATTGTCCAGTAACTTACACACAGGCCAGATGTCACCATTAACCAGGGAAGGTTTATTACTCGGTAGGAATGAATGGTGTCCTCTGTGTGGCGCTGCCTTGTCATTGGGTTCCTTATTTATAGGATAGTTAATAAAGTCCCAGAAATGCGATGATACTGTACATACATAAAGTGCTATGCAATAAATTGTGTTATTTGCTCTGGTGACACTTATTCAATGTTCAAAATACTCGCTAACCGATGAACCTGTGATGTCATGGGGCCATCTAGTGGCTAAAGTGCATAAGTGCACAAAGCGCTGGATATCCAATTGTATCTACTAGCAGATGTATAAGATCAATAAAGTGCAGTGCAGATGTTACAGATTTTAACAACTTTATACATATGTATATATGTTTCAGAAGGAGTAACATATAACCATTTAATATATTAAAAATGGAGAGCTTTATAGTCACGTGTCTCCGTTACAGGATTCTTTTAGACGAGATAGAAATGGGGAAAGGGAAATCCAGTCAGGGCTCAGCCCTCTGGGTATGTCAAACTTTAAATAAGTGTTAGAACACCCTCTATATTGTATATGGAATTCCTCAGTTCTGGTTGAGATCGAAGTGCTTTCTCGTGTGCAGTCTTGGGGTATTTCTCCTTTCCTCAAAAAGAATAAGAAAAGTACATCATGCGCTCTGTGTACAGTGTATATACTGCCAGTATAAACCAGAAGTACTAGTGAGGAGGGGTGTGAGAGTCCTGAGAACGAGCAACAGCACTAGTGGCCTGCTCTACGGTGCGGCCGCTCAGGTCTCACAAGGTTTTAGCTTGTGCCATTACAAGGATGAATGCTCCATATGCAAATCAGTCTGCTCTCACCCAAAAAGGGTGGCCAGTGCTGATTTGCCAAGAATGTCATCCCTGCATGAGAGGTGCAGCAACCCCGACGATCGTTTCGGCCTTGTTAGGCCTCGTCAGGAGGGTATAGCTGACACCCCTCTAGGCACATCAAGCAAGGGGTCCACGTCTGGATAACCCTGTAGACTAATAGTGAGGAGAAGGGGGGTTTGTGAGGGTCCGGAGAACGAGCAACAGCACTAGTGGCCTGCTCTACGGTGGGGGCCCGCTCAGGTCTAACAAGGTTTTAGCTTGTATGTGCCATTACAAGGATGAATGATCCATATGCAAATCAGCCTGCTCTCACCCAAAAAGGGTGGCCAGGGCTGATTGCCAAGAATGTCATAAACAAGAAGTACCAACTCACGTGATTCAGAGCCTGTGTTATACTCGGCTCACTATTCAGGCTTATGAGTCCATAAGGGTGACCTCTATCCACTTCTTTGAGCTGGTGTCTATCCCTCAGGTACGGTGCAGTCCTCTGGCTCCTCTGGTCTCCTTCCAAAAGGATCTCCTTATTGTTCAGGGGTATTGCCGGGATTTTATGCCACATAAACACTCATGCTCGGCAGGTTTTACGATCAAAGTCAGTGGCTTATTATGGATACAGAAAAAAATATATAAACAAATGTGGCGGCCTCTGAGACGCGTTTCGTCAGCTCCTGCTGGCCTCTTCAGTCAGCCCCCCACAGATCGTTGCGTCTTTTTTATACAGGGTACGGTGACGATTATGCTAATTGGTTCTTTTACTTTCACTTTGTTCTGCGCATGCGTCTGGTCCTATGCCTGGGATTAAAAATGGGGGGCTCTAATAGGGGTACCTGGCTAAATATTGGAAGTGACTGACAGAAGTAGGATATATTATCTGGTTGGTGGTTAATGTGGGGTTAGGGGACTAAACCAAATAGAATAACGTGGCTTGTTAGTAACTGGTGGGGAAGGTGGTGGAAATATGTCGTCTTCATAAGAAATGGCAGAGCTCAAAGTCCATATTTAATCCCATTGGATGTAGGGTTAGGGTACCGAACTCCTATATCATTTTCATTTCTTCTTGTCCTAAAAGTTTCATTATGTTCCCACCTCGTCTTCTATGGCTGACTTTTTTTAAGGCCACAAATTGTAGGCCCTTGGGGTCACAATTGTGTTCATTCTTAAAATGGAGAGGGACACTGTGTGAGTCCATCCTCTTTTCTATATTTCGAATGTGCTCCCTAATTCTCATGCCAAGGGCCCTTTTCGTTCTACCTATATACTTTTTTCCGCATGGGCATATGATTAAATAGATTACATTTTTGGAGAAGCAGGTGAGAATGTCTTTAATTTTCTATTTTCCTTTTGGGTTGTCAATTTCAGGTAGATATCTTTTCGTGTTTCCAGTACTTCTGCAACTGATGCAGTTCCCACATCCATAAAAACCTTTTTTCAAATTGAAATAGTCGTTCTTTTTCACTCTCGGATGTTCACTTCTGGTGATTTTTCGACTTAATTTTCCCCGTCCCTCTACATATAAATTGGTCGGGGTGGTAAGACGTCCTTGAGTAGGGGATCATCTCTCAGAATGGGCCAGTATTTGTTAAATATTTTCCTGATGTTCCCGTTTTGCTGGTTATAGGAATAAATAAAGGGGACTCCCTGACCTTGTTGGCAGTGGCGTAGCGTGGGTTGTCAGCGCCCGGGGCCAGCCAAGAATTGTGCGCCCCCCCCCAACCTGTGGACATGTTATCGATATTGCCCCAGCTCTCACATGAATATTGCCCCAGCTCACACATGGATATTGCCCCAGCTCACACATGGATATTGCCCCAGCTCACACATGGATATGCCGCAGCTCTCCCATGGATATGCCGCAGCTCTCCCATGGATATTGCCGCAGCTCTTCCATGGATAATGCCCCAGCTCTCCCATGGATATTGCCCCAGCTCTCCTATGGATATTGCCCCAGCTCTCCCATGGATATTGCCCCAGCTCTCCCATGGATATTGCCCCAGCTCTCCCATGGATATGCCGCAGCTCTCCCATGGATATTGCCGCAGCTCTCCCATGGATATTGCCCCAGCTCTCCCATGGATATTGCCCCAGCTCTCCCATGGATTTGCCCCAGCTCATGGGATTTGCCCCAGCTCACACATGGACAATGCCCCCAGCTCTCACCTGGATATTGCCCCAGCGGCAGCCAGCTCTCACATGGATATTGCCCCAGTTCCGGATCCAGCAGGGGTTGGGGCCCAGATGCCGGGCAGCGGGAGTGCCTGCCTGGTCCTGAACAGCGTGAGTCCGTCTGTGTTGAAGGGGACGCGGCTGCGTGTGTGCGCAGGTCACGCGGTCCGGCCAGTCAGGTGGTACAGAGACTCAGTACCACCTCAGAGACTCAGTACCACCTGATTAGCCGGACCACGTGACCGCCTGCACGCAGCCACATCCCCTTCAACACGGATGGACTCACTGTTCAGGACCAGGCAGGAACTCCTGCTGCCCGGCATCTGGGTCCCCTCAACCCGCGGGCCCTTGGGCGGTGCCGGAGGGCCCGGCAGGTCAGTCCGGGCCTCAAGTTTTAGGGGCGCAAATTTCTTTTGAAATTATGTGCCCCTAACAAAACTGCGCCCGGGGCCACGGCCCCCCCAGCCCCCCCACGCTACGCCACTGCTTGTTGGTTTGTTTCCTTCTTTTTAATCTATCCAACTTCTATTTTGGTGGCTTCCAATTCCATTCTATTGTATCCCTTATCTTCAAAGGAACCCATCAGTCTTTCGGCCTGTTCGTTGAAGTCTTCAACTCTCATGCAGTTTCTTCTCCCTCTAATGAGTTGGCTTTTGGGAATACCCTCCAGCCATCTATCTAGATGGCAACTATTTTTTTGGATGTAATTGTTAGTGTCGACTTTTTTAAAAATGGTCTTTGTTTCTAGATGGTTCCCGTTGGGGTAAATGGTTAGGTCCAGGAAGTCTACAGAATCTCTACTCCACTTTGTGTCCATTTGGATCTTTTTCGTTCATTATCTGCATAAATTCATTCAAATGTTCTTCGCCTCCTTTCCAGATTAGGAAAATGGTCATCTATATAACGTCTGTATATCACAATGTCATCTTCCCTATTATCGATCAATGGTTCTTCCCAATTTGCCATGTATAGATTTTTAAAACTCGGTGCAAATTTTGTTCCCATGGTAATACCTTTTATCTTCATTGAACCAGAAATAATTATTCTTGAGCATCAACTCTATTCCATCCAAAATGAAAGAGATTTGTTCTGGTGGTATATCTTCTGTTTTGTCCAGGAATAGTTTGACAGCCGCTATGCCCTCCCTATGGGGGATATTGCTACACAGGGCTTTAACGTCGCTGGTGACAAGAATGTAGCCTTTTCCCATATAATTTTTTCTAGGTCCTGTAATATATTCATAGTATCCCTCAGATGTGCTTTGGGGGTTGTAGCAGCTGATAAATATACTCAGAGACCCGGCTGGATATTGAGCCAATCCACGAGACTATGGGTCTATTCAGATCCTTATGGATCTTAGGCAGATGGTAAAAGACTGGTCTCCTGGGATGTTTGATTTTAAGATAGTGATGCTCTTTGTTGTCCAAAATGCCAAGGAAGTGTCCGCCATCAAGAAAATCGTGGAACTTGTTTTTTATTTCTATAGTACGGTCTCCTTTTAATCTCATGTATGTGGTGTTGTCTTCTAGAATAATATAGGCTTCCTCTTGATTAATATTCGGAGGAGAGGATGACTATTCCTCCCCCTTTATTTGCTGGTTTAATTATGATTGTGTCATCATCTGCCAATTCATTCAATGCTTCCCTTTCCTTTTTGGTTAAATTTTACTTCTTATTGATCTTCATTTTGTCCATGTCGTGTAGGGCCATTTTTTTGAATGTGTTCATTTCTTGTGAGATCATCGACTTCTCTTTTTAATGAGGTATGTTTGTATACGGAGAGTTTCCGTCCTCTCACATGGATTCTTAATGAAGTATTTCTTGAGGCAGATGTTTCTTTTGAAACGCTGTAGGTCTATATACATTTCAAACTTGTTTACATTTTTAGATGGTGCAAATGTCATACCCTTTCTCAGCACTTTCTCCTGCTGTGTGGTGAGGGTAATAGTAGATAGGTTGAAGATGCCGCTGTGTGTTAGTATCTTTACCATTCTCCTAATTCTTCTTCGACTTCCTCCTGCTTCCCCTTCTTCTAACCTTAAAGATCACCAGGGAAAAGATTAAGTGATGGTCCTTCCTTTTTCCTCCTGCTTCTCTTCAATTTCTGTTGTTCAATTCTGGGCTCCATTTTACTGTTCCCTGTTCCAGTCTTTGTTTCCTTCTTTCTTTTGGTATATCTAGCCAAAAATCCTCGTCCTCATGTGTTGTAGGTTCTCTGTGGATCAAAGGTTCATATCTGTTCTTTATGGGATCTCTTTGCCTTGTTACTTCAATATTGTTCTTGGGTCCCTCGTATTGGCTTCTATTATCTAGCTGTCTGGGGTTCCTCCTAGGTACTGGATTATTGTGTCTATACCCTGTGTTCATGGTGTCATTCCAGGTTCTTCTTTCCCTCATCAAAGGTGTTCTGGACTCTTTCCCGTAGTGTTCATGCCAGGGTACCCTTTCTTGCCACCTGCTTCTCTCATATCAGAGGTAGAAAAGTGGATCAAACACAACAAACTTTTTTAAAATACTGACAAACCTGTCACCATGATCTTTGGAACAGCACCTAAACTACACAAATTGCAAAATCCCCATCTATGTGTTGGGACAAATTCAAATGACACGCTGACCACAGTCACTTCTCTCAAATATTTAGGTATGTGGTTAGACCCAAATCTATCCTTTGGCCCCCACATCGAAAAACTCTCATCTAAACTTTACCCCAAACTAGGTGCCCTGTACAGAAACAAATCCTGCCTGAGCCCCGCGGTAAGAAAGCAGATTGTACAACAAATGCTTATGCCGGCTATTGAATACGGAGATGTAGTGTATGCAGCCGCCCCGCAAACACATCTTCATAAACTTACTACATTGTATAACTCATTCTGCCACTTTGTGCTACAATGTAATTACATAACCCGTACGTAAAGGGAATCCACAAGGTAGAGGAAGGGAGTATATTTAAAAGGAAACAAAGTAGCAAAACAAGAGGACATAGTCTTAGATTAGAGGGGCAAAGGTTTAAAAGTAACATCAGAAAGCATTATTTTACTGAGAAGGTGGTGGATACATGAAACAGTCTTCCAGTAGAAGTGGTAGAGGCCAAAACAGTAATTGAATTTAAGCAAGCATGGGATAGGCATAAGGCTATCCTAAACAAAAGATAAATCCAGGTAAAGTATCCATGTAATTGGGCGACTAGATGGGCCGAAAGGTTCATATCTGCCGACATTTTTCTATGTTTCTATAACCCACCATTGTGACATGTTAAAAGAGCTAAACTGGCCATCGCTGGAATCTATACGCATCCTTCACCTTTCCAACCTGGTGTTTAAGAGCTTTTCTGGGAAGCTACCACCCTACCTGAATAGGCTGCTTCCCCCAGCAGTTCCCTCATCCTATAACCTCCGATCCAGGACCGGCACCTTATTGCAATACCACAATACAAAAAGACAGTGGCATTTCCCTAAGGAGCACCGCAATTATGGAATAACCTCCCAGACAACATCATCAAATCTTCACCCAGTCATAGGTTACTCGAGCTCCCTATTAACATACCTCAATACAGAATGCACTTGTAAACATGTAACATAGTGACTATATACAGAATGCACCTGTAAACATGTAACACAGTGACTGTATACAGAATGCACCTGTAAACATGTAACATAGTGACTATATACAGAATGCGCCTGTAAACATGTAACACAGTGACTATATACAGAATGCACCTGTAAACATGTAACACAGTGACTATATACAGAATGCACCTGTAAACATGTAACACAGTGACTATATACAGAATGTGCCTGTTAACATGTAACATAGTGACTATATACAGAATGCACCTGTAAACATGTAACCTAGTGACTATATACAGAATGCACCTGTAAACATGTAACACAGTGACTATTCCCTACATATTTAATTTTAACATATACCGGCATTGTACATATTGCATGACTTATTTTCAGTGCATACTCTGTGATTTACAAAATAAAGCAGCCAAGAATCCCACAGCATAATCACAAGAGATACTATATCTTATCGTTGGCATACACGGAACATATCTCAACGAATACACCCCATGTAGGCCGCGCCTAATTACAGATAAAACCCCATTTCACAATTCTAAATCAGGCAATCGCAAAGCATTGCCATCCTATCCCTGAAGGGCAGCAGCATACGTCAACACACACCACGGAACAGGCGCCGTTTAAGGGTAACCCACCACTTCTCTCAAATACACCTGCCTTGCACTAACCCTTAGGCTGCCAGATCCGAGTGTATACCTAGCCCCCAAAGAAAATATAAAGGGCCAACCCAGACATGGAATTTAGGAAAAAATTCGGTAATCCCAAAGAAGATGCATTCACACATGAACAAATTAACCAAGAAGGATCATCGATACCAATAAATAGAGATGAACGCTCCCTGAAAACATTGCTATTTAGGGAGCCTACACACCCGACTCACTGACGCAACCATCAATCACCTCACCTTACAGTCCTCTCCTCCTGTTTCCACCCCCAACCCTCCTAGATTGTGAGTTCCTACGGAATAGGGCCCTCATCTCCTCCTGTACTGTTTGTCAAATGTTGTTCAATGTATTGTAACCCTGTCTATACTGTGCCTATTGTACAGCGCTGCGGAATATTGCTGGCGCTTTATAAATTATAATAATAATAATAATAATAATAATAATGAACTAATGAAGAATTTAGAAAAAAACTTAAAAAGAAACGGAGACTCAAATGGGAGATTATCTCCCTAGAAAAGTATGCAAAAGAAAAATTCGTCCCAAGAGGCCTACGTTTCTCTAAGGGACCAGCTCTAGGAAATGAGAGAGAATCATTCATAGAGAAATGGAGCAAGATGCTAGAGAACTTCTCCACACATACCATGGAAGTACTTATTGAAGAAAGTACAACCTAGAAGAAACAAACCAACAGATCGCGACAGCTACCAAGGAACTCTTGGAGATCACACAAGAAGGTGGAATTAACACATTCACAGAAAAGATGGAGAACATCCTGGCAAAATTAGAAGACCTCATTAAGAAGAAAAGAAAAAAGTTTATAAGGGATAAAACAGACTATGAAAAAGGAAACGTATGGAGAATAGCAGCAAAGATACCTGATATAGGAGAGGAAGAACAAGATCCATATGAAGGACAACCCAACCCAGAAAATAAGGATAACATCAACAGACCCCCATGACCCCATACAAATATCAGCAACAACCACAGCCTAGGAGAATATCATTCAAGGAGCGAAGACACTCCTTTTAAGAGGAACAGGAATAATAGAAGATACGAAAAGGACCCCCATACATATTCCCCTTACCATCAAGGATGGAATAACAGGAGGAAACACTCGTATAGACCATACAATGAACATAAGAGCGGAAACATGTACCAATACACCTGGAGACAAAAAGAACCATACCAGAGAAACCCAGGCAACCACACCAGGAGAGTTAGAACAGCCATCCATAGGGACCTATACCAACCCCCAACGAATAACACGTATCACCCAAATAGATAGGAGAGCATCAGAAATGAAGAAATCGAAGAAAGGAGAGACCTGAATGAGGTTTTTCGGCCGGCCACACCGAAATAACAGAGGAAGAGAAGGTTAGAACAGACACAACAAGATTGGTACCCAGAACCAAGAATAATGGGAGAAAGAAGAGCAGACTCCTACAGATCTCCAGGGGAAAAACGCAAGAGTAGAATAAGAGGCAAAAGAGGACAAAAAAAGAGAGTACGTACAAAAAACAGATCTAAACCTATGGAGTCCAAAAAAGACCTTTCAGGGAAGACCTTTCAACCTTTCAGGGAAAATACTCACCTTAAGAAAAAGGAGGGGGTTCCTAGTGGCGCAACAATTATGCACAACACATCACAGTGTCGTACTTTTGGACCATCAGATGTACATAAATCCTTACGGTTCGTATGGATGCAACTTTAGTCGTGCAAATTCAGGGTAAAGTGCTGGTGCCACAGTTTATGCAGTATTAACGTGCAACAGTGACAGATTGGGTGCGTAAATAGTGCAGGCTAGAGCAGATCTATGCAACGGTGCCGCAGTTAAGGGTACACTCAATGCACGTCTCTATATAAGATTGACTCTCAAAACGATAAGTGCTGGTGTTACAGAAAATATACATCTCATATTGTCTAAATAGCGTTAACAGTGACAGCAAGTTGATGAAAAATATAAGAAGGTGCAGATGCCCGCATCATCGTTGTGGTGACCGGTGCGGCTTGAGTTTGGATACTTAATGTCTATTTATGGGTGTACGAATGACCTTACACTGATTTCCTGTGCGTATTGAAGGTCTAGTGTCCTTTGTATCTTTTTTCCCCTTCCAGAAGTCCTAAAATAGGAGAATATGCACTAAACGTGCTCTGCCGTGTGCTCGATGCAGCGGCTCCTCCTATAGCGTTGATTAACTCCACTCCAATGGGAGATAAAGAACGGGGGGAGAGAGAAAAGATAATAATAGTGCAGCAGTGTTTTATATCGGAGAACTGTTGGGTGTTAAATAATTGCACACTTACAGGAACCAGAGCCGCTTATATCCGGGCTCTGGAGTGAAACGCCTTGTGCCAACTATAGGGTGACCACTGCCCTTCTTTAATGGAGCGTCATCACCTCAAGTGGAGAGACATAAAAAAAGGGGGGAGCGCGTGCTCTCATGGCACAGCGTCAGTGGTTACTGGCTTAATATGATAGGAGGGGGGTGGGTTACACTCACCGATTTGGGAGCCTTATCACTCCAGGCTTAACGGTGAGCACCAGGACCCCTCTTAGCTGCTTCTTTAGGTACAGGTTAAGGTGTCCATGATAGATCCTGGAGGTCTGACCTGATCAGGCTGGGCTCAATAACCAAATACTCCTGTGTACTTGGATAAAAGGATTTATTGATATATAAAATACAGATTGATAAGTGCAAATAGGTATGGGGGGGATGTATAATGTCTCGAGACGCGTTTCGGCGCTGTCCTGCGCCTTCCTCAGTCGATAATTGGAAGAAAAGGGGGGATATGAGGATTGTCCATTGCCTCTTTTTATTCAGAAGGGTTCCTATGTGTTCTCGTGTTTTTCGACTTACTTCCGGGTTTGCATGGTGTCGCGGTCACGTGGTGCCGCTCACGTCATCTGACGGCGCCGCGGCCATCTTGGATGTGCGTTCCAGCGCTTTATTTGCGTTCCACTCGCTGAATTTGCTTCGCCAGTTGCGATTCTACAGGTTTTTGGGGCAAGGAGAGCCAGTGTTCAGTACTTTGCTCTGTATGGTGATGCCTAGTCCTGGGGCGATCTCCAGTTGATACGGCCCTTGTGTGGGATGTATTTATTGCCTCTCATTCGTAATTATGAAGGGGATTATTTACACAGATGAACACAATAGAGCAGCCAATGTACAATGCGTCACAAATACATAAAATACAGACATAGGTTATAATTACTACCTATAGTCACAGGGATTTATCCTCAGAACAATAAAGTGGCACACATTGTGCAGTGTGGCATAAATATAGTAATAGGTTGTGCCAATCATAAAGTGCGGGTGCCAGTTCCCAAGGTCGTCATTGAACAGGGGGAAGAAAAGAAGGGGGGGGGGTGGATCAATAATCAAATGGAGATCATTGTAAAGAATACATCTTAAAAGAGAGTACATTTTAAGAGGTGCTTTAAAAACAATGAAGGAGATTAAGAGCATATAGTCTGGGTTTACAATCCAGGGTAGCAGTATTAATTGACCAAAAGTCGATTTGGTGGTTTTAGTTAATATGGTACCGTAAGGGCTAGTGATTTTAGAATTTTTAAAATAACAGTTATGAGGCTTTAATAGGAATGGTAAAAATGGATAAATTCCAATGCAGTAAAAAATTGATAATTGTAAGGAACCATTAAAAATGGGGTTAAAATTAAATAGATCCCTGGTGTGGTATCTATATTAAAAATATAAGATGTTTAGAGATGTTCTTGATTATGAATATGGAACGAATGTGGTGGTGTAAAATAATCACATTCTGTTCATGGTTTGGGCGCTATCGGGGTGTCTGGGTGATGAGGCTAGAGACCGGTCCATGGACTAACAGTTGAGAAAATGGCAGAGTTCAAAGTCCGCGTTAAGTCCTCGTGGTTGCATCATATCTGATCTGAAGATCCAACTCATTTCTATCTGTCCGATCAGTTTTTCAAGATTACCGCCTCTCCATGGTGTCTCAATTTTCTTTATACCGACAAAGGTAAGTCCTTCGGGGTTTTGGGCGTGCTTAAGTTTAAAATGCAATGGGACACTGTGTTTTTCATAGCCGTTTCTGATATTTCTAATGTGCTCTTGAATTCGGATGTTGAGCGGTCTCGTGGTCCTTCAGACCACATGGGCAGATTAGGAGATAGATGATATTTTTCGTGACACATCTAATGACTTCTTTGTTTTCGATGGGTCCTGTGGTTCCATTTACTTGTGTGATAATCTGTTTTTTGCCTCTTGTATTTCAGCAATTTAAGCCATTACCACACTGGTGGAATCCCTTTTGGATATTAAAGTGGTTTGGTCGTGCGAGCATCTTCTGTGTACGTCTGTGTGTTAACTTCCTTTTGAGGTTGTTCACACCTCGGCATATTAGTCTGGGATTTTCGGGTAATAAATCTTTCAGCATCGGGTCTCTTCTCAGGATTGGCCAGTATTTTCTTATTGTTCTGACCTGAAGTTAGCCTGACGAAACGCGTCGGATGTATAGTCTGGATTAAACTACTTTTAAAACCAAATTCCTAAGGGAAATCCTTCTCTGAATGGTGTTGTGGCATTCATCCCAGAAGTAGTGGCGTTACCGGAGGTCTGGTGGAGGCATTTTCCCACAGGACAACATCCTGGGCTTTTAAAACAACAAAGCACCCGAAGGAGGGGGTAACGTTATGTGCACAATTAAATCTTAAATCCTGTGAGTGCGATTCTAGCAGGGGCTGCGTGTTATTAACACTGATCTACAGTATTACACTATTATCTTTATTGTTTACGCTTATTGTAGATCTCAATCCCTTTTTTGCATCATCTCTGTACGTCACTTGGAGGGGACGATTTCGAGATCTACAAGGTTAATATACCATCATATGTTTTCCTTCTTGGGAAAGAGCACAATCTTTGTTTGTTGTAGCCTATGGACAGCTGTGATTAAGTTAGCACCAACATTGTAATACTGCCCTTAATCTTTAAAGAGTGACCTGTTGTGGGATCTGTATTGCTTTATGGTGGCATATATTGGTGAAGGTGTTTACGTCGTCAATCGAGGTACTGTGATTGCTAAGGACATGACAACTAAAATTTTATCCTTGATTATTTTATGTTACGCAGTCTATGCTTTCATTGCTATTTTATTATCTAAAAATATCCAGATAGAGCTAACTGAATCATTTATTTATATATATATATAAATTGTGATATTA
>RXON01000988.1:0-16468 GCA_009667805.1 Leptobrachium leishanense | reverse complement strand
AGGTGGGCACGGCCCGGATTGAGTGCGGCAGCAAATCACAAACTGTCAGACTAACATGAAGTTTGCCAATTTACGGTCAATGTATGGAATGCCTTTGTACTAACCATGGGAGGTATTAACCCACGTGGGGTGGAATAAAGTGTCACCGGGAGGTGGGCTAATTGGGATGTACCTAATTATGTATTCGGGGTATAAAACTCCTCGCCGGGGTGAGAACGAGGCTCACTCTTTGCGATTTAATCCTGTGCGAGCATTGTGTGACGTCACTAATAAAGTTTGCCTTTCCTGAAGAGACTCGTGTTCAGACAATCCTTGTTCGTGTCCGGTCCGGCCTCGTCCCGAGTGAACCTAGCAGATTCCGGTTACACATCAAGCAGGGCCGGCCCACCAGGACGGACGTGGAGAGTCATGCTCTCTGTAGGAATCCCCATGATGCTCCATGCACATCCTGGACTGCTGGGGCAAGCAAGGCCAATCATGCCCCTGCCCCCCCGTGGGCCCTCGGGCGGTGCCCAAAAGCTTGATGGGTCAGTCCGCCCCTGGCAGCAGGTACAGAATAGAAGGCTTTGCCAATGAGCTACAATGCAGCATTATTGGCACTTTATAGAAAACTCCCTCGAGTTGCAGGGTTTGTGCACGCACATGTTGCAATATATGTGTGTTGCAGGAGGCGTGTGTTACGTGTTTTCCTGTGAGCATGTACTCTGTACATAAGATGCATATGTGTTTGTGCACAGGGGCGGACTGACAAAAAATGGGGCCCCCGGGCTATATGAGCTAGTGTGGTCCCTTCTGCCATGCCTACACAGTAGGCCGCACCCATAAACCCCTCCCATACAACGCACAACCCACATGCACATTGTTGCGTTAAAGAATTTATTTCTTCGCACAATTTTCAACTATTAATTTTAACTACAGTATTTTCTGGTCTATAAGACTACTTTTTATTCTTAAAAACATCCCCCAAAAATTGGGGGTCGTCTTATACGCGGGCTTATACACCCGGTCGTCTTATACTCCAGAAAATGCGGTAGTTAATAAAATCCACGCGGGCCCCCAGCGAGTTGGAGAATCCATTGTGCCCCCTCCAGACTTACAAACTGCCACTGCTTTGCTGCGGTAGCTGTCACACACTCGTGGCAGCTACAGCAGCGGCACAGAACAATAAAACTCACTCATACACACCGCACATGGATATGTATTGCCCCCAGAAGCTCGCACATGGATATATACTGCCCCCAGCAGCTCGCATATAAATATATATTGCCCCAGCAGCTCGCACATAGATATATATTGCCCCCCAGCAGCTCGCACATGGATATATACTGCCCCCAGCAGCTTCCACATGGATATATACTGCCCCCAGCAGCTCGCACATGGATATATATTGCCCCCAGCAGCTCACACATGGGTATATATTGCCCCCAGCAGCTCACACATAGATATATACGGACCCAAGAAGCTCACACATGGATATATAGTGCCCCAGCAGCTCACACATAGATATATATTGCCCCCAGCAGCTCACACATAGGTATATACTGCCCGAGCAGCTCACACATGGGTATATATTGCTCCCAGCAGCTCACACATGGGTATATACTGCCCCAGCAGCTCACACATGGGTATATATTGCCCCAGCAGCTCACACATGGATATATATTGCCCCCAGCAGCTCACACATAGATATATACTGACCCCAGCAGCTCACACATGGATATATACTGCCCCCAGCAGCTCACACATGGGTATATACTGCCCCCAGCAGCTCACACATGGGTATATATTGCCCCAGCAGCTCACACATGGATATATATTGCCCCCAGCAGCTCACACATAGATATATACTGACCCTAGCAGCTCACACATGGATATGTGGTGCCCCAGCAACTCACATATGGATATATACTGCCCCCAGCAGCTCACACGTGGATATATACTGACCTCAGCAGCTCACACATGAATATATACTGCCCCTAGCAGCTCATACATGGGTATATATTGCCCCCCAGCCGCTCACACATGGGTATATACTGCCCCCAGCAGCTCACACATGGGTATATATTGCCCCCAGCAACTCACACATGGATATATATTGCCCCAGCAGCTCACACATAGATATATACTGACCCAAACAGCTCACACATGGATATATAGTGCCCCAGCAGCTCACACATGGGTATATATTGCCCCCAGCAGCTCACAAATGGATATATATTGCCCCAGCAGCTCACACATAGATATATACTGACCCCAGCAGCTCACACATGGATATATACTGCCTCCAGCAGCTCACACATGGTTATATACTGCCCCCAGCAGCTCACACATGGGTAAATATTGCCCCAGCAGCTCACACATGGATATATATTGCCCCCAACAGCTCACACATAGATATATACTGACCCTAGCAGCTCACACATGGATATATAGTGCCCCAGCAACTCACATATGGATATATACTGCCCCCAGCAGCTCACACGTGGATATATAGTGCCCCAGCAGCTCACACATGGGTATATACTGCCCCAGCAGCTCACAGATATATATATATTGCCCCCAGCAGCTCACACATAGGTATCTACTGCCACAGCAGCTCAGACATGGGTATATATTGCCCCCAGCAGCTCACACATGGATATATATATTGCTCCCAGCAGCTCACACATGGGTATATATTGCCCCCAGCAGCTCACACATGGATATATATTGCCCCCTAGCCACTCACACATGGGTATATACTGCCCCAGCAGCTCACACATGGATATATACTGCCCCCAGCAGCTCACACATAGGTATCTACTGCCACAGCAGCTCAGACATGGGTATATATTGCCCCCAGCAGCTCACACATAGATATATACTGACCTCAGCAGCTCACACATGGATATATACTGCCCCCAGCAGCTCATACATGGGTATATATTGCCCCCTAGCCACTCACACATGGGTATATACTGCCCCAGCAGCTCACACATGGGTATATATTGCCCCCAGCAACTCACACATGGATATATACTGACCCAAGCAGCTCACACATGGATATATAGTGCCCCAGCAGCTCACACATGGGTATATATTGCTCCCAGCAGCTCACACATGGGTATATATTGCCCCCAGCAGCTCACAAATGGATATATATTGCCCCCAGCAGCTCACACATAGATATATACTGACCCCAGCAGCTCACACATGGATATATACTGCCTCCAGCAGCTCACACATGGTTATATACTGCCCCCAGCAGCTCACACATGGGTAAATATTGCCCCAGCAGCTCACACATGGATATATATTGCTCCCAGCAGCTCACACATGGGTATATACTGCCCCCAGCAGCTCACACATGGATATATATTGCCCCCAGCAGCTCACACATAGATATACACTGACCCAAGCAGCTCACACATGGATATATAGTGCCCCAGCAGCTCACACATAGATATATATTGCCCCCAGCAGCTCACACATAGATATATACTGACCTCAGCAGCTCACACATGGATATATACTGCCCCCAGCAGCTCACACATGGGTATATACTGCCCCCATGAGGCTCACACATGGGTATATATTGCCCCCAGCAGCTCACACATGGATATATATTGCCCCCAGCAGCTCACACATAGATATATACTGACCCTAGCAGCTCACACATGGATATATAGTGCCCCAGCAACTCACATATGGATATATACTGCCCCCAGCAGCTCACACGTGGATATATAGTGCCCCAGCAGCTCACACATGGGTATATACTGCCCCAGAAGCTCACAGATGGATATATATTGCCACTAGCAGCTCACACATAGGTATATACTGCAACAGCAGCTCAGACATGGGTATATATTGCCCCCAGCAGCTCACACATGGATATATATTGCTCCCAGCAGCTCACACATGGGTATATATTGCCCCCAGCAGCTCACACATTGATATATATTGCTCGCAGCTGCTCACACATAGATATATACTGACCCCAGCAGCTAACACATGGATATATACTGCCCCACAGCAGCTCACACATGGGTATATACTGCCCCTAGCAGCTCATACATGGGTATATATTGCCCCCCAGCCGCTCACACATGGGTATATACTGCCCCCAGCAGCTCACACATGGGTATATATTGCCCCCAGCAACTCACACATGGATATATATTGCCCCAGCAGCTCACACATAGATATATACTGACCCAAGCAGCTCACACATGGATATATAGTGCCCCAGCAGCTCACACATAGATATATATTGCCCCAGCAGCTCACACATAGGTATATACTGCCCGAGCAGCTCACACATGGGTATATATTGCTCCCAGCAGCTCACACATGGGTATATATTGCCCCCAGCAGCTCACAAATGGATATATATTGCCCCCAGAAGCTTACACATAGATATATACTGACCCCTGCAGCTCACACATGGATATATACTGCCCCCAGCAGCTCACACATGGTTATATACTGCCCCCAGCAGCTCACACGTGGGTATATATTGCCCCAGCAGCTCACACATTGATATATATTGCCCCCAGCAGCTCACACATAGATATATACTGACCCTAGCAGCTCACACATGGATATATAGTGCCCCAGCAACTCACATATGGATATATACTGCCCCCAGCAGCTCACACATGGATATATAGTGCCCCAGCAGCTCACACATGGGTATATACTGCCCCAGCAGCTCACACATGGATATATATTGCCCCCAGCAGCTCACACATAGGTATATACTGCCCCAGCAGCTCACACATGGGTAAATATTGCCCCAGCAGCTCACACATGGATATATATTGCTCCCAGCAGCTCACACATGGGTATATACTGCCCCCAGCAGCTCATACATGGGTATATATTGCCCCCAGCAGCTCACATATGGGTATATATTGCCCGCAGCAGCTCAAACGTGAATATATATTGCCCCCAGCCATAGGCGACTCTACAGGGGGGCAAGGGGGCAATAGCCCCCCCTAGGTTATTCCTTGCCCACCATGTGCCCCCCCACCAAAAATCAGCATCCACTATGCAACGTATATGGAAGATCTAAGGGAAGGGCAGATTCTGGTCTTTCCAATGATACCCAACATGACCATATTCAGTGTGAAGTAAAAGTCATAAAACATTAAATAATAAAGGGCACTTGAACTTAAACGTTTTCACAGGGTTGAAATGGCTCAGCAGTTAAGTGGTTAATGTTCAGACTATACATTACATTGTGTATTACGTTAGTTTTTTCCTTGGTTTAGTTATATATTAAGGGTTAATGGGTAGGCTTCATCTCTCACAGTATACATTTTCTTTTTCCTTGATTAATGGCATTTTAGAGGTTAATGGGTAGCTACATGCCTCACAGTGTATTCATTTCATGTTTTCCCTTGATTTATGGCATTTTAGGGGTTAATGGGTAGGCTAAATGCCACAACGTTGATTATTTTTATTGTATTTCCCTGGGTTTATGGCATTTTAGGGGTTATTATGGAAGTTAGAATCTAAAGGGTCTATTCATCTTTAGATCCTCTGCTCTTCGTCACATTTCGGGGAAAAAAATTTGCCGAAAATATGGTGTATTCCCTATTTAGCGAATGTCACTGTAATTTTCTAAAAGTGGAGTTGCTGAAGCAGCTATCGGACATTCAGCGAAAACTGCCGAGTTGCGGCAAATAAAATATTGAATTTAAGTATCAGGTTAGTAGAACAAAAAGGCATCATTGCATCACATTACTCATTGCATCACATTACTCTGGGGTTTTGGAATCTTATTTATATACTAGGTGGAAAGCCTGCCCAGAGGGCAGTCTATTGTTAAGCGAAGCAGCTCACATGGATATATTTGCCCCGCTCACATGGGTAGATTTGCCCCAGCTCACATGGGTATAATTGCCCCAGCTCACATGGGTATATTTGCCCCCAGCTCACATGGGTATATTTGCCCCAGCTCACATGGGTATAATCGCCCCCAGATCACATGGGTATATATTCCCCCAGCTCACTTGGGTATATTTGGCCCAGTTCACATGGGTATATTTGCCCCCACTCACATGGGTATATTTGGCCCCCAGCTCACATGGGTATAATCGCTCCCAGATCACATGGGTATATATCCCCCAGCTCACATGGGTATATTTGCCCCAGCTCACTTGGGTATATTTGCCCCAGCTCACATGGGTATATTTGCCCCAGCTCACATGGGTATATTTGCCCCCGCTCACATGGGTATATTTGGCCCCCAGCTCACATGGGTATAATTGCCCCAGCTCACATGGGTATAATTACCCCAGCTCACATGGGTATATTTGCCCCAGCTCACATGGGTATAATCGCCCCCAGCTCACATGGGTATATATTCCCCCAGCTCACATGGGTATATTTGCCCCAGCTCACATGGGTATATTTGCCCCCAGCTCACATGGGTATATTTGCCCCCGCTCACATAGGTATATTTGCCCCAGCTCACATGGGTATATTTGCCCCCGTTCAGATGGGTATATTTGCCCCCAGCTCACATGGGTATATTTGCCCCCGCTCACATGGGTATATTTGCCCCCCAGCTCACATGGGTATATTTGCCCTCGCTCACATGGGTATATTTGCCCCCCAGCTCACATGGGTATATTTGCCCCAGCTCACTTGGGTATATTTGCCCCAGCTCACATGGGTATATTTGCCCCAGCTCACATGGGTATATTTGCCCCAGCTCACTTGGGTATATTTGCCCCAGCTCACATGGGTATAATTGCCCCAGCTCACATGGGTATAATTGCCCCCAGCTCACATGGGTATAATTACCCCAGCTCACATGGGTATATTTGCCCCAGCTCACATGGGTATAATCGCCCCCAGCTCACATGGGTATATATTCCCCCAGCTCACATGGGTATATTGCCCCCAGCTCACATGGGTATATTTGCCCCCAGCTCACATGAGTATATTTGCCCCCGCTCACATGGGTATATTTGCCCCCAGCTCACATGGGTATATTTGCCCCCGTTCACATGGGTATATTTGCCCCCCAGCTCACATGGGTATATTTGCCCCAGCTCACATGGGTATATTTGCCCCCAGCTCACATGGGTATAATTGCCCCAGCTCACATGGGTATAATTACCCCAGCTCACATGGGTATATTTGCCCCAGCTCACATGGGTATAATCGCCCCCAGCTCACATGGGTATATATTCCCCCCGCTCACATGGGTATATTTGCCCCCACTCACATGGGTATATTTGCCCCCAGCTCACATGGGTATATTTGCCCCCGTTCACATGGGTATATTTGCCCCCCAGCTCACATGGGTATATTTGCCCCCGCTCACATGGGTATATTTGCCCCCCAGCTCACATGGGTATATTTGCCCCCGCTCACATGGGTATATTTGCCCCCCAGCTCACATGGGTATATTTGCCCCCGCTCACATGGGTATATTTGCCCCCCAGCTCACATGGGTATATTTGCCCCCACTCACATGGGTATATTTGCCCCCAGCTCACATGGGTATATTTGCCCCCGCTCACATGGGTATATTTGCCCCCCAGCTCACATGGGTATAGTTGCCCCCAGCTCCCGTGGGTATAGTTGCCCCCAATTAAGACGCTGGATGCGCGCGCAGCCTCTACCTGTCAGCCGCGCGCGCATCCAGGAGAACAGGAGGCGCGCGCAGCCGCCGGATAGAGGCTGCGTGCGCATCCTGTAGAGCCGGATGCGCTCAGAACAGACGGCGATAGGCTGCGCGCGCATCCTGGTCCACTGGATGCGTATGCAGCCTATAGCCGTCTGCTGCGAGCGCATCCGGCTCTACAGGATGCGCGCACAGCATTTACCCGGCTGCTGCGTGCGCATCCTGTAAACGCCGCGGCACGCGCCGCAGCGGTTGGATGCGCGCGCGGCAGCCGGGTAGAGGCTGCGAGCGCATCCGGCTCTACAGTATGCGCGTGCAGCCTCTACCCGGCTGCTGCGTGCGCATCTTGTAACCGCCGCGGCAAGCGCACAGCCGGCTCGTGCCGTGGCGGTTGCATGCGCGCACAGCCAACCGCCGTTGGTTGCGCGCACATGCGCAGTACAGGCTTGGCGACGGACACGCCAAGCCTTACTGCATTATACTATAGATACTTATTTAGGTCACTATTACCTGGTGTGAGCTAACCCTTGCATTGGCATGGTTTTGCGTTAGCACCAGGTTAATGGATTCTAGCGCCTGACCAACAGATCGTTTGACTCCCGCTACAAATGGGTAAAATCACTTAGCGCATCGCTATTAGCGATTTGTACCACGAGCTTACTGTACTTTCCGTGTCCTCTCCTTAACACTGGGAGCTCTAGAAATCTCCAGCGCTTTTGCAGCTAAGAGATCCCTTGGTGCCAGCGCTAATTTTTTGAGGGGCGCTAATCGCAACATTTTACCTACTGCTTAACCCTGGTGCTAACTCCAAAAAAAACAGAAAAAAACATATCTTCGCACAAAATTAACAGGCAATTGAAAGGAATGCAGCACAGGTGTTTTCTCTTGGCCCCATACACCATACAGTAATGGATCTGGTCAGCAATGTCGCTGCTGTTGCAGTAGGCTCTATTATGATATAGATGTATCCTTTATCCACATATATCCTAATTCTAATATATTGCCTAATTTTAAACATTTTATGCTGGGGGTTATTCATAGTATGTAAGCGGGTGATTATTAGGGTGACCGTGTGGACCATGTTTAAAGGGACACGTGAATAATTCTTGCACTGAAACATGTATTATTTATAAGCTGCAGCAGGGATATTATTGTGGCTCACCTGACCTTCCTTTTGGATCTATTAAATGCAGTGTAATGATTCTACATGCTGTCGGGTGGCATTTATCATGCAATACCCATCAGCCTTAATATATGTGTGCATCAAAACATGGATGATACGGCCACCTTGGAGGATTTTAATAATGCAGGGGTGTGAGGTTATTCACTGGATGTGTTCATATTCAAGCTTGTGAAGGCGGGGGATAGGTATGGCCCGGCACTCTCTGCACTGGAAAAAAAGTTCTATCCTGTACACAACCACATTAGCGCTGGGTCTCAGCCCAGGTCTTAGCGTTTCCCTAGCGTGCGCCAAATGACCTTGTTCATGGACTACCGTGGACAAGGTGATCTGTTAATAGGTCATCAGGCAGTAAGTTTTAGTGACTCTCGCTAAATTTTTCCTTTAGTGATGGTGTTTTAGCTCACACCAGGTGATAGGGCCCTTAATTTTATTCAGGGGTATGATTTAGTAGTGAAATTTATTTGAGCCCCCCAGTTTTGACTGCGGTATCGTATGTGCCCCCCTAAATATTGTTCCTAGAGTCACCACTGCCCCCAGCAGCTCACACATAGATATATACTGACCCCAGCAGCTCACACATGGATATATAGTACCCCAGCAGCTCAAACATGGATATATATTACCCCCAGCAGCTCACACATTGATATATATTGCACCCAGTAGCTCACACTTTGAAATATATTGCCTCCAGCAGCTCACACATGGATATATATACATAGTTACATGGGCTGAAAAAAGACATGCGTCCATCGGGTTCAGCCTCTCACACAACACCTACTGCTGTTGATCCAAAAGAAGGCAAAAAACCCAGTCTGAAATGCTCGCCAATATGCAACAAACTGGGAAAAAATTCCTTCTTGACCCCAGAATGGCCGTCAGATTTCTCCTTGGATCAAGAAGCATACCCACATATTAAATATTATAGCCCTTAAGATTCTGTGTCTGCAGGAAGTCATCCAGTCGTTTTTTAAAAGTCTGTACAGTCTCTGACCCAACTACCTCAACAGGCAGAGAATTTCACAGCTTTATTCTTCTCACCGTAAAATAACCCTTCCTATGCTTTAGGCTGAATTTCCTTTCGTCCAGTCTAAATGGGTGACCTCGTGTCCTGTGTATAGTCCTGTTAATGAATAGGTTTCCAGACAATGCTTTATAATGGCCCCGTATATATTTATATAAGGTTATCAGGTCCCCTCTAAGGTGCCGTTTCTCTAAACTAAACAGGTTTAAGCTTGTTAGTCTTTCCTCATAACTTAAACCTTCCATTCCCCTTATTAATTTAGTCGCCCGTCTCTGCACTTTTTCAAGCGCTATAATACCCTTTCTTAAGACAGGCGCCCAAAATTGCACAGCATATTCAAGCATATTGATTTATACAGAGGCAAAATTATGTTTTCATCCCGAGAGTGAACTCCCCTTTTAATGCATGCCAATACCTTGCTGGCCTTGGTGGCTGTTGTTTGACATTGCACATTGCTACTTAGTTTGAAATCTATGATTATTCCCAAATCCTTCTCCTTCTTGGATTTCCCTAACTCTGTATATATTGCCCCCAGCAGCTCACACATGGATATATACTGCCCCCAGCAGCTCACACATGGATATATACTGCCCTAAGCAGCTCACATATGGATATATACTGCCCCCAGCAGCTCGCACATGGATATATACTGCCCCCAGCAGCTTGCACATGGATATATACTGTCCCCAGCAGCTCACACATGGATATATACTGCCCCAGAAGCTCACACATGGATATATATTGCCCCCAGTAGCTCACACATTGATATATACTGCCCCAGCAGCTCACACATTGATATATATTGCCCAGTAGCTCACACATTGATATATTGCCCCAGTAGCGCACACATTGATATATATTGCCCCAGTAGCTAAAACATGGATATATATTGCCCCCAGTAGCTCACACATGTATATATATTGCCCCCAGTAGCTAACACATTGCTATATATTGTCCCCCAGTAGCTCACACATGGATATATACTGCCCCCAGCAGCTCACACATGGATATATATTGCCCCCAGTAGCTCACACATTGATATATACTGCCCCAGCAGCTCACACATTGATATATATTGCCCAGTAGCTCACACATTGATATATTGCCCCAGTAGCGCACACATTGATATATATTGCCCCCAGTAGCTAAAACATGGATATATATTGCCCCCAGTAGCTAACACATTGCTATATATTGTCCCCCAGTAGCTCACACATTGATAAATACTGACCCCAGCAGCTCAGGGGCCCGGTTTTGTAAGGCAAGTTCCAACCATGGTGGCACACTTCAAACCGCTTCGTCGGCGGCACTGCAGCGTGCCTACCTGGGCCCTACGTTTTAAAACGTAGGGCCCAGGTAGGCTCGCTGCAACACCGCCGACGAAGCGGTTTGGTAGTGCGCCGCCGTGGTCGAAACTTGCCTTACAAAACTGGGCCCCTACTGACCCGCGGGCCCTCGGGCAGTGCCCGAGTGCCCGATGGGTCAGTCTGCCCCTGTTTGTGCATGTGTGTGTATATACAGAGTGAATCCTATGGACCCAAATTCAAAGTTTTCATTATAGATCATAAATAAAAGGAAATTAATGAGTGTAATGGATAACATTAGGTATAAAATCCAAAACATTGACCGTGCAATATTTAGATGCGTTAGAAACAACTTAAAGCGCCACATCAACATGTCCCTAACAGAAAAACATGTGATTTGCTCAAAATAAGAGGAGGTATGCTTCCTGAAACTCTCATTAACTTCAATTCATTAATTAAAGATCTATAACTAAAACTTTCCACTTTCATTTATGTACTATATTAGACTCTCTGAAATGGTTATTTTATTGGCACTAAATGCTCCCAACATTGAACAAACAGGATATTGGTACAATAGAAAGTGAATGGGAATAGGACTCACACGCTAGGGCATTAGTGTGGATTGGATGATGGCGCAGCAGGGAGTATAGATAGGAAAATAAGACAAGGGATCATGTCAACTACGTCGTGGGTCTGTAGTTTATCTATACATTTTTGGTATATATTATAGAGTGTTCTTCCACAAAACGCTCAGTCCACTCTACAAACTTCAGAATATCATGTAGCCCTATCCACAGGTACAGCTTCTTTTGCAGGAAAAATATAAGGTGTTATTCAGAGAGAGCCGATCTGGCCCTGAAATGTCACCGAACAGGGAATTTCCCCATAAGGTGCCATTTCCTGGCCATTCGGCTTTTCAGAGAACAAGCAGTTCACCTAATTTTGGTGAACTGCCAGCAAGTACGGTGCCTGTTCGAAGGCAGTGAAATCGCTCATAGAGAAGCAATGGTTAGTCTATTTAGAGAACACCGAACAGCAGTGAAAGTTTGCCAAAATGCCCTGCTGTTCGGTGGTTTCATTCGGCATGTTTATTCAGGCGTACCTGTTGCACATATGCTGAAAGTATGGTCAATAATTCCAATGTGCGAAGGGAGCGGGCTGGGTGAAACCAGAAGTTTATTTAAACGTTTTCTGCAACACACATAAAGCATGACTTCAGTTCTGGTAGGATTTGTACTTTTTATACTTTGATTCCTTATACATTAATACACATTTATATATACAGTATATACAATATAATATATACAGTAACGCAAAAAAATTAAATTAAAAGCCTCCACACAGCAAGTAATAGACTTTATAGTTGCATAGTTCTCTGAACTGTACTCTGATGTGTAAATGTCTTCTGCAACTATAAAATGTGTGTGTGTGTCTAAAAATTTTACACATGAATGTATGCACTAGATGCAAAATAACTCCACCAAAAATATCTTAAAAATTTTAATGTGGATTAATTTAAATGCATGATATTAATTGAAGAAAGTCTAGTATTAATACAGTTATACTAAAAAACCTTAAAATCTTTAAATAAATTGAAGGGGAAAAGTAATTTTCGGTTTCGTTACAAAATTTTCATTTGAGAGCATCACAAATACATGTTATATATATATATTTATATTACACACACCAGACACATGTATACACATTATGGCCCCTATTACACTCTTCGCGCAAATGCGCTCGCGCAGCCCAATTTTTTTTGCACATGCAAAAAAACTTTAGCGCGCTCAAATTTACACAGTATTACGATCCGAGTGCATTTTTTCAGCCTTCAACTTTTTTCGAGCGCAAATCCGACGCGCAAAGCCGGGCGCAAAAGACCGTTGCGTGCAGGAATCTTTTTTTCACTGGATTCAGCCAATCAGAATTAAAAACCACCATTTGCTAGGTTTCGGTTGTTGCGGCTGTCAAAGTCAATCTGTGTATATGTGCTGCAACAAAAATTAAACAATTTACTAATTTTATTGTTTGGGTATGTGTAGAATGTGTAACTGTACTGTGCTGTATTTTTTTTTGTGCAGGTTCATTTCGTTTCTGGCCAGAACGTTCAGATTGTAAGTTAACACCAGGTTTTCAAAGACGTTACGATACTTCGCGCAAACGTCGTTCGTACGTCATTGCGCGAAGATCGTAATACCATCCACTTGAACGCATTTGCGCTGACAATCGTAAGTATGGGATGCGCGCACGCACTTGCGCTCGGGCTGGGTTTGCGCAGGGACAATCGCGGTAGATGCTAACGCGCATTGTTTGCGCGAATGTCGTAATACGACGTTCCACGCAAATGGTTTTGTCCTCGCGCAAAAGCGCATTTGTGCGCACGCAAATGCGCTGCACGAGGATTGTAATAGGGGCCTATGTGTGTATATATAGTTATATATAGAAAGTAATTTTCAGTATCGGTTTTGGTTTTCGGCCAAGCTCATCGTGCATTTTTGGTATTGGTTTCGGTCCCAAATTTTCATTTCGGTGCATCCCTAGCACATTCCCTGTATGCTGGTGCTCTATAACACCTCAGGACAACCCACTGACATCTGTAGAGTGTCTTATCTAATTCCCAGCAGTTGCAACAGCCTTTTCTCCTCACAGGGATGTGAATTGAATCACATTTGCCCTGTTTATAACCCTGGCTATTCTCCCTCTTACCTCCAACACACATAAAGCATGACTTCAGTTCTGGTAGGATTTGTACGTTGATATTTGCTTCCTCCAGAAACGAAAATCATGCTTCTTGGGTTCCCTATGCTGGGGAAGCATTTTAGATGAACACGTGCTCATCATTCAGGCTTTTCACTCTGCTACTGGTGGTTTAATAGAAATGCCATTAGTTTGCTTTATCAGAGCTCTTTAATTGCTGAAACTGGAAATATAATAGTTATTAATGTATGTTTATGGGGTACCTGGTTTATTTTAATGGGGTACCTGATTTTGTCCTACCTTACATACTCCATAGACTTCAATGTTAATAATATTCCTGTTTATATTCAATATCTAATAAACCATTTATTCTTTTAATCGGCAGTCAAAAGTCTCTTTATTTATTGATTTTTTTAGGATCTTTTAGGCATTTTTCAGGATTTTTTCTTTTTTCTGTAACAGACGTTTTTATTACGATTCATAGGATCTTATACGTAAATTCCAGGCATTTTCGTTCAGTCGTTTTTTTTGCCAACAGCATTTCAATTTAGACACTTTCAAACATATTAGTTTTTTTTTACTCGAACCGGTGGCTTGTCGGCCTTTTTTTGTAGCTGGTCTGCGCTGTGCTCGGCGGCTCGTTGGCTGTGTTTGGCGGCCATCTGGCGTGTTTGTGACGGATGTCCGGTGGGTTGGCGGCAGTGGGCGATGGGCTTGCAGAGGATTTGGTGCAGCAAGAAACAGAGAGGTTTGTGAGGGTCCTGAGAACGAGCAACGAGCACTAGTGGCCTGTTCTACAGTGGGTGCCCGCTCAGGTCTCACAAGGTTTTAGCTCGATTTTGCCATTACAGGGACAACTGCTCCATATGCAATTCAGATTGCTACACCCAGAAAGGATGGCCAGTACTAAAATGCCAAGGAAGTCATCCCAGCACGAGAGGTACAGCAACCCCCATCGATTGTTTCAGCCTTGTTAGGCCTCATCAGGAGGGTATAGCTGACACTTTTTAGGCACATCGAGCAAGGGGTCCGCGTATGGATTACCCTGTAGACTTAAAGTGCTCGGCGGCTCATTGGTTGCGTTTGGCGGCCCTCCGGCGAGTTTGCGGCAGCGGCCAGCAGGTTTGTGGTGGTTGGCGGCGGCATTCGGCGGCCGTTTCCCTGCACTTCGGGGAAATTTGATTCCCTGAAGTGCGGAGAACAACAGAGCACCGAAATGTCAGCGACATTTCGGTGCTCTTTGAATAACCCCTATAGTTCATATGAAACAATGATAAGGAAATCCAGATGTAAGTGAAACCAATTGGGAGCCCAGAAGATCCTCTTGTTTATCCAATGGACTGCAATTTGAATTTGGATTTACCGGTATGTGTCTTTGACTCTGAAAGTTCAGATTGATATTTCAACAAACACATGTCCTAGGCGTATATGTTTTAGGGAATAAGAAAAGATGAGATTTGATGCAGATCATTTCTCTAGGAATATGTCACAGAGAGCCTTATTTGCAATCTTCTTTGGCAGATTGTTTTGTTGTCAAGGTTGGTGTTTAAAGCAAGGTCAACTCATACGCAACAGAAACAAAATGAATGACTGTGAAAAAAAAAGAATCACGATAATCTTCTCCTTGATGCTGACAATATGTGCTAAGAAAACGTTCTTTTAGGAAAATATTCTAACTTGACCTGCTTGGCGGCCACCAAAAGATTCCTCTGGGGGTCTCAAAGCTCTTCTTCAAATGATATTCAACCTTTTTTCATTATGGAAGAAGAAATTTGTGTATTTGCAAGAGTGTATTAAATAGTGTATATAAATATGCTCCTTACTACATGTATAACCACCTAGATTTTTTTTTATTTGTTACAGTTACAGTTACAAGTTTTTATGAAGTGCTAACAAGTTCTGTAGCGCTGTACAGTGGGAGGCCGAACAACAAATAAACATACAGGTTAAACGCACAGTACAATAGGTGAGAGGACCCTGCTCAAAAGCTTACAATCTAAGAGGATAGGGGTGACACACTAGGTGAGGGTTAATTGTTAATTTGAACATTTGTGAAGGAGACGTTCCACAGGAAAAATACATCAAGATTTGTAATAGGAGACATTCAGAGAGCCAATCTGGTCCCAAAATGTCACGAACAGGGAATTTCCGTGTACGGCGACAGTTCAGGGCCATTCAGCTGTTCAGAGAGCAGGCAGTTCGCCAAATTTTGGCGAACTTCCAGCAAGTATGGTGCCTGTTTGAAGGCAGTGAAATCCCCCATAGAGTAGCAATGGTTAATCTATTCAGAGAACACAGAACAGCAGTGAAACGATGCTGAAGCGCCCTGCTGTTCAGTGATTTCATTTGGCAGGTTTATTCAGGTGAATCACATAGGCTTCAATGTTAAAAAACTTCCCATCTTTACCCAAAATCTAATAAATTGTTTATTATTTTAATCTGCAGTAAAACGTCTCTTTATTTATTTATTTTTTAGGAACTTTTAGGCATTTTTCGGGATTTGGGTGGGGAACTTTGATTCCCCTGAACTTCGGGGAAGTGCAAGGATCGAGAGGGCACCGAAATGCCGGTGACATTTCAGTGGTCTCTGAATAACCCCCAATGTGTTGTGTAGGATTGAGACGTTTTGCTTTTTTTGT